>JYJE01003917.1:0-136854 GCA_000983655.1 Zymoseptoria brevis | reverse complement strand
GCCCGATCACAGCTTCCGCTCCATCGTCCGGCATGCCTAGTGGCTACCCGATCCCATCGTACAACTACACCATCCCTTACTCCACTGGATCATCGGTCGGTGGCCCGATCTCAGCTTCCGCTCCATCGTCTGGCATTCCCAGTGGCTACCCGATCCCATCGTACAACTACACCATCCCCTACTCCACTGGATCATCGATCGATAGCCCGATCTCAGCTTCCGCTCCGTCGTCCGTTGCAAGCACTGGTGCTATCCCAACGTATAGCAATGCGACATCCTCTGCGACTCTCACCAGCTTCGTCACATTCACTCTCTTGCCAACTGGTTCTCCGGCTATTCCAAGCAACAGCACAGCCAGCGCACCCTTCTCGCCCATCACGGCTTCTCTCAACAACACTTCGAGCGGATTCGCGTCTCCGACCGGAACAGGCTCGCCCATCACGGCTTCTGTCAACAGCACATCCCGTGCTTACGGCTTCCCGACTGCATATCCTTTCCCGATCCTCAGCACTGGCGTACCGCCATCTCCAAGCGGCTCCCTCGGCTCTCCAATCAGTCCTGGCAACTCGACATCTTCCGCCTCTGTCACCGACTCGCCAACCTTCCCGACTGATGCTCCAGGCGGTACCACCACAGTCTTCGTCACTGTCTTCCCAACATACAGCAGCGGAGGTTACTACCCGATCACCAGTGTCTTGACGCCCAGCTTCAGCACTCAATCCCGCGTGCTCGGATCTGTCACGTCCTCTAATCCAATCACGACCATCACCGTGACAAACATGGAGACCTTTCCCAGCATCCTGCCTGAATCCACGGCTTCCGCATCTGGTTCGGCGATTGGTGACCCGATTGGTGGCTCCATCACTGGTGCTCCGCCAAGCGGAACTGGCATGCCTGTGCCATTCCCGAGCACGGCGTACGGGTACTCCGGTCACGGAGCTCATCCGGCGTATGGAGTGTACAACAACTGATCGTCAACTCTGCTCGGGCGCGATGGGAATTATGAAGTGCTTTCGGCGTTGGGAGGGAAGTTCCTTGGGTTTGAGGTCTCGATTTGGTTTAGTTCGTTATCATGCTGGTCAAAACAGTCGAGTCGTTTTTCTAGAGCATGTCCTTGGCGTTCGATGGCCATTGTCAGAACCAAATACATGAATGTTTCTTTGCAATCGTGTTCATTTGTATCGTCAATATAAAAGTCTCGTACCAAAGAATTTCTCTCCGACTCGTTTCATCACGTCGTCTCGATCAATCCTCCTTCTCCTCCGTCCAAAAGCACCACATCAACACGACAACAGCCTTCAACGCCACCGCCGTCCACAACGCACCCGTCATCCCAACCTCACTGTGCGCCCAGAACCCACCAATCACCGCTCCAAGCAACAACAAACACGGCGCCAACACCCTTCGATTCCTCTCCGGATTCTCCGTCACTCCTGCAAACAACTTCTCATCACTCGCCAGATCACAATAGATACTCGTCAACACCACACTCGTCAAGGCATTGAACTTCAACACCCGACTGATCACCGCCTGGCCTGCCGACTGGAACGCCACCAACGCCAGCGGCACAGTCACCCAGACGGTGATGGGATCTTTCGGAGTCGTGCTGGGTCCGATGGTGATCATCACAGCGGCGATGGTGACCATGACAAGCTGCAGGATGTATGAGGAGACGACAACCCAGCGCTTCCGAGGCGAGAAGTAGCGGTGATAGCGGGCGAAGAAGAACGATCCGAGGAGGAAGAAGCCGAGAGAAGTCGAGGCGCGGATCCAGCGGTCGCCTTCATGAGGTGCGACGATGCCGGAGCCGATGTAGACGGTGTTGCCTGTGGGAGGTGTTAGGGTTAGGGTTGTCGAGGTGGTGTGGTCGAATAGATTGGACTCACCCGTCTGCATGCTCGCGAAACTTCCCCATGTCAAGACACTGGAGCTGTCCAAGATGCCCGTGATGATGTAGCAGAAGAGCAAGGCGACGTCGCCCCAGGTGTTGCTCACGTTCACATTGAAGTGTCGATGCGTGCGTTTCGCGAAGCTGGGACTTGTGGTTTTCGCCAGCAGACTTGCGCTCTCTTCGTCGGAGGAGGAATTGACTGTGCCGTTTTGGCTGCCAGGCACCGTTCCGTATGTGCGATTGTTGGACGCCATTGTCGGAGGATTGAGACGCAGTGAGATCTTTCTTTGATTGTTCTGTATATATGCGGTCGGCAATGGCGGGTACTGCGGGGAGCCGGCAGATGTGCTATCCCGAGGGTGTGCTTTCGAGATTGTATCTTCACACTCAACATTCACTCCGCTGCTTGCGCTGCATCCGTCGAGGTGGATTGAGGACACAAGAATTGTTTCCTGCTCTTTCGAACGCTCGGTGGCTTGCTCGACTCATCATGGAGTGATGAAGACGATTTTGGAGGATGAAGCAACGAGCGGCGAGGCCTCGAATGCCTCCTGCGTTTGTCCTTCCTTCAGGCGAAGGATCGACATTGTATGCTTCCACGACCATTGCCGTCGACGAAACGGAGAGGATTATCGCGGGAGCACTGGCGACGCCGCTGCAGAAACGAGGTGAGATCTCCGAGGGAATGGCGGAGCTTTCTACACCGCCAGGTCGCAGTCACAAGTCACAGGTTGTGGTCTCGACCGCGTGGCCTCGCCCTCCCTGGACCAGGTCAGTGCTGCAATCATCAAGAAAGCGACCGGGTATGAAGTTCAGGGCATGTTCCGGCCCTGATGATCCCAGTTGCCGGCATGTGATGCCGCAGGACAGCAGAACAGGCCCTTGACATCTCATGCAGGTGAGTTTTGTGACTCTCTCCCTCGACATCACACGGAAGAGTTCAGAAATGTCGATGCATCGACTTCAGTCAGAGGAGCCCGGGACATGCACAGATCAGAGGTGCTCATTGAGCACGGTGCTTGCGATCCGAGGGCATGTCGAGTTCCGACGGATTCTCCTCACTGACCTCACATCTCCTGATCTGAACAACAGCGACAGGGCGTGTATTCAAGGCCCTGCTGAGAACTCGATGATCTCAATTTCTAGCAGTCCATGATACCGCCAACAGATCAGGCCACTGATCTTGGATCACTAGGCGAGGTACGCAATCCTAGTTCTCCTCCTTGATATCACGCGAGGGTAGTACCTTCGGACCCGAATACGGGATCATCAGGAGTACAGGGTGTGATGAGCAGATCAGAAGCGACCGCATTGGTTCGATGAGTCTTTCACCCTGCATGCTCATTGCTGGCCTTTGACATCACCATCAAACCACTGCCATAGCTACGGCGTCGGAAGCCTTGTCGATCGAGGATGATGCTTGAGCACCCTTGACATCAGCTCATCTTTACCCGCAGGCCGGAAGCTCTGATTCCCAACACACGAAGCGCTCTTCCGCTACACAGCATGATGTCAATGAGTTTCCAGCGTTGCAGGAGCCTGGAGTGGAGAATGCAGGTTCTTGGCAATATTGCTGGGACCAAACAACGAACCTGCGCATGGTATACCTGTTTGTCCAAGCACTGGGTGTGACTAGCTCGATCTGACTTGCCTGGGATGAGCGACTTCCTGGTTTGGCCATTTGCAATCTTGCTCGTTCATACACGGATCTATGCAATGAGTGCCTCGCACAGGTTGTCCACAACACTTCGAATTTGCATTGGCTCGAAGATGTCGATATGATCTATTGTGCCCTAGAACGAACACTGTTTCACGGCTTGGCCGCTGGCGATACTCTGTCTATCTCTACGAGGATTCCAATCAGACCTCCTCGCCGGTGGCGTGAGAGAGTGTGCACTGGGTGAGATCCAATCCTTGAGAGTTCTGATGGTTTGATGAAAGGGTCGAAATCCCGGATGACATGATCAACACGCCACGCCAATGCAAAGACAAGGTGACTGCATCAAGAGTCGACATCACTCTGCCATTGTCCGCGATAGTCACGATGCTCACACAATCAATGCATAGAGCAGAAGGTTGGAGGAGTTGAGATCTACACAGGTATCGGCAACGACTGCGTCTGGGGAAAAAGTAGCTCGAGTTCTCTCCGCAGGAATGCATTGGAATTCCACCCTCGGGATGCGCAGACATGGATACCCCTGTCTGGTCGGAATCGTGGATCACAATTAGCGGCTGGGATCCTGGTTCAGGGGACAATCAGGCTCAACTCTGGTACTCACTCCGGCTTCAACGAGGCCTTCACAAGGCCATATACTATGCTTCCAAGTGTCTGTCTTCCACGACACCTTGGTCGACTCTACAGGGAGTTCATGGAATATGCGCCGCATAAACTCGAGCGGACTCTCCTGGGGACCTTGAGAGATGAAAAGTCATCCCTTCAAGAGCCCCTACAGATTTGACGACCTCATGAGCTCATTCTCACTTTGTACCCAGGCTGTGAGACTCCCGGCCCTCTACCAGAGTTCGCCCCAGTAAGCAAATCTCTCGCGGAGGCCGGTCGTCGTCAAGGGTGAGGAGGGGTTTGTCAACGTGTTGGGTGACCTTATCGAGCAAGACATGTGTTCTCCTCGAGGCATAAGACGCCATTCTCGCCCGTCCTCGTCGAATCATCACCACATTCTTTTTGACACACATTCAGTCCCATTTGCCAGGTTCTCCGCAGACAGCAGCAAGATGCTCTTCTCTACTCTCACTCTCCTTGTGGCCGCTCTGGCTCCCTCGATGGTCGTCGGTGACGCAGGGCCGCACGACAAGGTCTCCGCCCCAGATCACCACAACTACGGCAACCAGAAGGGCACCTGGTACTGGTGGGACAAGGAGCACATCTGGAAGCCACTTGTATGTACCGGATCCGCCCCTTCCGCCTCGATATTGTTATCCGCCGCTGACGATCCCAACTCCGCAGAAATGCAAGTCAACCGCCGAATGCAAGGCCGATGCCCAGAAGAGCACCTTGAACCCGTACAAGAAGTGTCCATTCCCTGCCACCCACGACAAGAACTACCTCGACCTCGATCTTGCACTTCAATATGGTGGCACCGCCTGTTTGTCCGCGCCCCACGAGACGACGAAGGAATGCTACTGTGGCGTAAGTGCTTCTCAGCTCGCTTGGTCCCTGGCGCCCATTTCCGCAGACCACGAACGACGTGCTCGGACAGGAATGTTAAACTAATGCATGCTATACAGGTCGGCTTGAACGGCGATCCCGCTTTGGTCAAGCAGTGGTGTACTGCTTACCTCGCGGCCGCCGGACGTGAGTTCTTTCTTCCCACCCAGCGGCGTTTGCACCTGATCTTTGTACTGACCATTGCGATACAGTCAAGGACGTCTCGGTCCTCAAGGGCTGTGTCTTCGGCAAGCCGGAGGACAAGAACTTCGCGTGGAACTGCACCTTGCAATGCGGTGCGAAGAACAAGGAATGCATCCGGGAGGTCGGCGCCGAATTTTGCAAGAAGGGAGACAAGGCCTGCATCCAGAAGGCCGGCACCAAGCCATATCCGTTGATTTCGAAGAAGAATGCGCCTATGTGCCCGGCCTGAGCTCGAGGCGACCCAGCAAAAGAGTCGCGATGACTCGCTCATGTGCTTTTGATTCTGTTCTGCTGTGATGTATTTACCAAAATTCAACTTTGAGGTTTGCTTGCAAACTCGATGATGGGTGGGACTTCCATGTCTCTCGTTCCCACTTTTATCACAGAATTGCCATTCGATCGATCGGAGAGACCTTCGCACTGTCCTCTGCAGAAATGCCACCTGTGTCTGATCTCACCTCCTGCTTTGGTCTCCTTCACTTGAGTCAGACACACAAGCTGATCCTCTGGCTCACCGCTCTCAAAGTCAGGCAGTACAGCGATTTCGATGTATCGCATTGCTTGACCTCAACGTTCGTCTGCAGCCAAAGAAAATGACAAGAGATCGATGCCATTTGGCAAGTGCTCGCGAATTACTACCGCGTGAGCGGATGTTTGTTGATGCCTGAGGCAGAACATTCTTAGTCATGACTCCACAAGAGATACCGTACCTTACATTTACATCCTTTCGTTTCGACCAGGATGTGTACCATTCGATCACGAACTGAGCCACGCACTCAGTATCGGCGGCATGCTCCACACGAGATCGCCGGATGGTCGACGTTCAGAGCCAGCGCCATTGCGGTTCAGACAGCTACAGGGCTGTGAGATCCATTGCATCTCCGGAGTTTGGACGATCGGCTTTTGGTATCGATTAGCAGCACGAACCTCTGGGCCTGGGACCGGAATGCGATCCTCGTCGTCCCCTTAGACGCCGTGCTAGATTGATCTGTCGGTCAGACGAGTACAGAGCGCGAATGGGGCGGACGTGGCCACGCCGCTTTCGATCCGAGGGCCTGTCACAGGTATGATGAGTCTGACCAGCTCAAATGATCCAGACCACCGAAACAGTGTTTGCTGTTGGAAATTCAATCATAGTCTCTTTTAGGAAGGCATCGATCAATTTGCGAGCTCATATTGGGCCGGCAAGGGTTCAAGGATCAAGCACCAATGCATGCTTCGGGAACTGGACCCGTGGACTCGCGATGTGGTCTACCGCAACTGATGATCTGCGGCCGCAACGCCTTCAGCTTTGTGTGCATTCATACAGGCTACGCTTGCCTACGGCGGACGTCTTCATTGTCGCCAATAGACAAGAGGTCGGCCGGAAATTCAGGCGTGGGTAAGAGACCAGTGAGCAGTCACGGACGTCCAGCACCGCCAACGACATCCACAACAACGCAACCATGCCATGAACGACCCGTATCCGGATAATTCTACGCCCGTTAGCCCTCGTGGAGTTGAGAGTTCCGAGCCGTGACGTCTCTGACAAGGACCGCTACCGGTCCTGCCTTGACCGATATGCCGGTATCCACGAGCCAATGCGGGCCCGACGATCTCTTTCTTCCTATCCGAAAGGGACATGGATTGAGTTACCCAAAATTAGCGCCGTTCTTGTGTGCACGACACAGACTGTGCGATTGCCTCGCACCGCGTCATCGACAAGTGCAGTGGAGCCATGTCCAGGAGCGGATATCATCCGGTGGGCGAACGAATTGAATGCTTGGTCGTGATAGGAAAGCAGAGGCATTCTAGGGCGTATCCTGAAAGCCAGAATTGGCATCCACCTCCTGACTGTATTACCGACGACTTGAAAAAATCCCGACTGGACGAAACGTCGATACCTGCCCGATCCAGGCAACGACATGGTTGCCGAAAGCCAGCGCTATATCCTGCATGCACGCGGCGGCCTGTACCTGGACCACCCGGATTCATTCGCTTCTCTCCCCTGCCGGCAGATCTTTGAACTCAGCCTTGTGGGACCTGAACAGCCACCTCGATGAGCGAATGACATACAGCGAGCGAGCGCATCGAAGTGTTGGGCACGAATCGGCGTGGTCGGAATGCAGGAGCATTACCAGGCTTCATCTTGCTTACAGTCCACGCCCAGCAAGAACCAGTGGTCAATCCTCGAACCTGGTCATTGACCTGTTCGAGCCAACGTCAGCTCGCGAAGTCCTCGAGCACCGCCCCAAAGTGCCTCCGATCAAGTTCTCGACTGCAAGTACTATTCCTGATGCAGGACACAGTCTGGATTATGTCCTGGCAGCACGCCTTCAGACTCAGCCCGGTATGGCGATCTAGATACTGTCATCGCTCAAACGCTGTGCACAGGTCCGGTCTCTGAAGGAACGATGTCCATTGATGCCCGCCTTTTGAGGTCCCCCAAAACCAAAGTGATGTCGAGAAAGTGTCGATACTTACCAAGAAAGGGCATTGCTTGATATGCAGGACACAGTCCGGGCCATCCAGCATCAAAATCCGACCACTGATTGGACTTCGATGGAGACAAGGGTACAGCCACTCCGATAGACCTATGCGATCGAGACCCGCGGCAACCCGGAACAAGCACGCTCATACGAGGCAAGCGACCTGGAGCTGAGTCGGGTGAAGCCTTGTGCACGACGGAGATGCCACGTATGACGACGGTATAAGAGCATCCATGGCAGGCTGAGAGGACATTCCGAACAGAGGATATAATGCTCTGCTCTCACCTCTTCTCCTCCTACTTCTTCTTCCTCTCAAACACGTTCACATCGACATCAGAAGCAGCTCACACAAGATACTCTCACATCTCCCTTCGATATTCATCTCACATACTGATTCGTCTTGACCAGTCCACATCAATCCAATACCGATCTCCACCTGCAACCATGCGCTCTTCACCGCCTTAATCGTCGCCATGGTCGCCACCATCGGCTTGGCTGTCGCCACTGATTACGTTGATCGCAAGTCCAACAGCGCGTACAGAGGCGCGAGATGCTGCTACACCCCGGGTCCCAACGGATCATGCAAAGACGAGCGCACGTGTTCCTAGTATGCCATGTTCTGCAGTCTCTTTCCGCGTTTTCGCCATACTCATGTTGTCTCACAGTCAAAACCGCAAGATCCGAGCGACAAATCATTGGGCTGCGTGTAAAGGCCCGAGCACCTCGCCGCGCAGCAACACTTGCCGGGAGATCAAACGCCGCACGTCAAGCCAGCACCCTAGAGCTGGTGCAGCACCGCATCGGTGAAGGAGTGTCATGGAAGAGGTGATGGAAGGACGTTATGAGTCCTTTGGGCCAAGTGGAAGTTGTGGAAGGGAAGTCTTGGATTCCTCTCATGTCGTGGAGAACTGTTGGAACTTGTCTGGCTTCCGGGTTCTTCTGTGTACTCCGGGCTGATCGCAATGTCCGAGACGGGCAACCTGTGTCCAGTACATCAACTTGAAACTTGATCTCTGTCCCGATACTGCTGTATCGTACTATCGTTACAACTTCCTCGCCGTGGCTTGACACTTCTCATGACCATTACCCCAATCATGTTCTTCGCCGCTCAAACTTGCGTCCCGAGTCAGCCATCTGCCATGTAAGCGGCCCTCTGCATCAGGACTCCTCCAACTTGTCGGAGATGTCAATGATTTTGGGGCGATGGTCCAGCTGCTCGGCCTTTTTGCGAAGAGCTGCCAGAAGTTTGTCTCGCAGCTTATTAGTTCTCACACCATTCTCGTCCTCCACATCCACATCACTATCTCCGCTGTCGGGATCAATGTTCTCGTCGATGTTGCAAGGTATTTGCACCAAGATCTTACGCACCTGACACGTCGATAAAAGCCCGACGAACGGAGTCACATCGACGTGGCGGCATGTCATTGCCCGTGCTGGCGAGGCGATGAGATACAATCGGACGCAGACAAGATTCAGATCGAGAGAACTGAGCCAAATCCAGTGTAGAGACAAGTCATCCATTTGAGTCTCGCCGCGGCATACCGCAATCGACATTTCTTCCAAGATGGCGCAAAGGGCAAGGCGTCGAATGTGCGGGGCGCCGTATTTCGGTGAAGCGGACAGGGCAGTCCTACACGATGGCAGCGTGGGCTCTGATTGACCGAGTCTGGGAAAGCCCACATGGAACTCAGTCGTGCTGTAAAGGACGGGCATCGCTTCCATGAAGATGACGCTGTTGGTGGCGAGGATCTGTGGCCAGACGGACTCGGTACAATGGCACTTGAGCTGGCCGTGTCCGACACAGCCAGAGCCGGCGCAGCCTGGGTCCATCACACGCCCGCCATTGACAAGGAAGCCATAAATGCGCATGCGCATCTCGACCGGTAGGCCCATGAAAGACGCTCGGGCGTAATCTTGGGGCTGCTCTGTGGGGTTGGTGGGTGTTGAGGTCTCGTTTTTGGCCTTGATTCTAGACGAGCGGCGAAGAATCTGTGGCCTGATGTCGCTTCCGAGAGGCGCAATCTCTTCTGACTGAAGTCGAGGTGTGTCCATGATGTTCTGCGGTTTGCGCAATGTTGTGACCGGCGCTGTAATGTCCGCGAGTGTGGTGGAGCCGTGGAGCGGGAGTGGCGGAGCCGTGGATGTGGTGATGCGCTTGCGATTCTCGAGTGTGCAGGTCTTGCGTCGTATTTGCGATGGAGAGCTCCTATATTGATCCTGATCGTGATGGCGATGTTGCTCGGTTTTGCCTGCGTCCGTGTCGAAATGGTGCGTGTGATTGGCGACACTGGCGGAAAGTGATGGCTTCTTCCCATGTGGACGCGGACGTGAAGAGGGAATGGAAGTTGTGAGAAGATGAAGTTCACCGAAAGAATTGAAAGGACGTCGTTCGGGGAAGACATCGCCGGAGTACCGCCGAGCGAAGTGAATCAAGCAGGGCACTTTGACGAAGGTCGCAATCCATGAACATCGCCTGACCGAGAAGAGCCGAGACTTACAGAGAAGCACTATGGAATGGCAGCATCACAGTGCTGCCACCGCCGAGTCCAGCATCATACCATTCCCAGACACTTCTTCACATCCTTCGCCTTCGAGCCAGTGCGCGAAGCAGTCTTCCTCATTTCTCAGTGGAATCACATGCTGCGCAACTCGTTGGCGAACACGTTACTCCTCCGAATACTCGCCTTTGCTAATTCAAGTTCTCCACACAGGGCGCAGGCCGCTACACGCCGTCCGAGATGTCCTTGACACTCATATCAAAGCTCAAAGCCTGAACTCGCGCATCGAGTGCTGCCGTCAGCTTTTCGCGGATTTCCGTGCCAAGTGTGCTGGCTTCAATAACGCCCGGCGCTTTCGCCATCACCACGCCTGGAAGTATACACGGCACTTCCAGCCGGACATTCTCCGCCCGCGAGAGAGACACCACGTCGTGCAATTCTTCTGCTCGAACATGGAAACCATGCCGATCGTACATCTGGCCTGTCCCTTCGTCTCGGCTGGTAAGCCCAGATATGTTGTCGAGACAGCCGATGAGCGCTATTCGCCTGATATGAGGATAGGCATATCGTGGGAGCTTGCGGGCGACGGTGGTGGGCTCGTTCTTGACAAACTTGAAAGTTCCATTCGCTGGCAGGCAGACGTGGAGTTCAGTAGTACTGTAAAGGACGGGTATGGCTTCGGCGAACAGCGTCTTGTTGACAGCGAGAGGCCAGACAAGTTCGGTGCAAGGGCAGTTCAAACGTCGCCGATGGAGGTAAAAGCGAGTGCCGTTCCCAGTGTGTATGCAAGTATGGCCTGCCGCGTCGGAGTCTATTGCACGCCCGCCATTGACCAGGTAGCCAAGGATCCTCAAGCGCAATTCGGGCGGGATACTCATCAACGATGGTTGCGGTCGTTGGACTTTCCTTTCGGTCCTCGTCGACAGGCGGAAGCTCTCGATGCTCGCCGAGCGGCGAAGCGGCTGTGGCATGGTCGGTATAGAAGCGAGGAGAGAATCGCCTGGCATGGCCCACCATACACTGGGCCGATGGTGCAGTTGACGGCGGCGAGCCAGTAGATACGCGGGCTTGCGTGAGGAAAACTGGCAGAGAGAAGAGTGTAGGACGAACAAGTTGGAAAGAAAAGGCGCCTCGCATGATGCAGATGATCGGTCGAAAGAACCAATCCTGAACTCAAACTGCCGATAGCCGGAGTACTGACATGGGCGCCTGCCAGAGATTCATCAATTGAAGTGAATGATTGCCGTGCTAACTCTGGCTGTGAATATGAGCCTCCTGCAGGGCCTGGAACGAGATCGCACGGGTAGTACACGCTGAACATAATCGAGACGTCAACAGCAACAATACGCATAGAGGGGTATCTCGAGAATCAACCTACCGACCATTCATTCATCAACGCCATCACCTTGTCCCAGCCCAGTGCTCCTCATCATCAAGCATAGAACTTCAAACACTTGTTCTCATCGTGCGCATCCTTGCACACCACACTGCACGTCATGTTCCCGCACTTCATGCACTTAACTCTGCCCCAGTATCCGCAGATCTCACAGAATTTCCTCGACGGTGGAGCTCCAGCTGGCGGCGGCTGGGATCGAGCCTGGTTGTATGTCAACGGCGGAGCGTTAATCAAGGCTTCGAGTTCAGCTTGTGTCGGTAGCGGGTCGTTGACGGAGTCCTCGTCCATGTCCTCTGCTGGGAGAGGTGGTATGTCCTGTCTTTGGAATGCCGGAGCCGCAGAAGAGGAAGTCGGAGCAGGACTTGCACTCGCACTGACCTCTTGCGGCGGCTTTCTTCTCGCCAACGGTGTCTTGCTCGCTCTTTGTGTCGTGGCTACTGCCGCAGTCGCTGTGGCTGCTGCCGGTCCATCTCCTTCGATATCCCGCTTTCCCGTACGAGCAATCTCCGCCTCTTCATCATCCAGATAATGTGCAAACGTCTTGCCACTCGCGAGGATCTTCTTCGTGTTCGGTGTCTTGCCCGCCTTTACTTGTCCGCCTCCTACACTCCCACTTCCATCCTTCTTCGCTGCGGGAATCGCAACTCCATCCCCTCGCACATTGTCGCTGTTGAGTTCTCGGATCTTTCGCTCGATTTCTCGCTGCTGCCGTGCACTCAATGCTTCTTTCTGGCTTTCTGTTTGTCCGAGACCGGCGTTGCGGGCACGCTTGCGATTTGTGGTTCCCCAGTTCTTTGCTGGATCGGCGGATGGTCCTGCTACGGCGACCCAGGCGAAACCGGGAGCTTGTCGGGTTTGCGTTGTTGGGAGCTCTTCGATATAGGGCGTGCGGAACCGGAGTGGTCCTGATGCCATGCTAAGGGAGATGTGTATTGATTAAGGCAGAGGTCGAAGTGTCCCTCGTTGATGGTGGCTCACTGCGGGCCGTACCCTGTTCAGCAGCCGCGATTCTTGGCGATGACCTCGAGTGAATGTTCTGCGTTCTGCGACCAAGTGATTGTCCTTGGAGACAGTCAAGTACAGTAAGGTAGCGTTCGGGGGATTTGCTCCTGATGACCCAGCGTCCTAGAAACCATGGCATCGATCTTGCCGCTACATGGACGGCGCAGCTGTATATAGTAATATCGTTGAATATCTAATTCGATAAAATGGACGTAGTGAGGGAAACTGAGCATTAGGGCGCCATCCTGTTCCTTCGAGGCTGTACAACCTCTCCTGCAGGTCTCTGTGGCGCCGCTCACCTGCATCGCCCCCGCCTGGTACGTATATTCAGATATCTTTCATCTTCAGCCTCGTGCACCTCGCGCGCAACATTTCGCTTCTGCCTCCTGGCCGATCTCATCTACACGTTGCATTCTACCTGCTATCTTCAGGCCTGAGTGGAGTTTGAAGTCACCATGGCCACCAGGCCTCCCCGCTGGCACCAGGCGATTGCTCGATTAAGCGACAAGGACAAGGAGACGCTTTCACCCCACTCAGCCACCACGTTCGACGACCTCATTCAAGAAATCGAGAATCAGCAGGAAGAGTCAAAAGGGGGAAAAACCTGTCACACTACCAAAAGGCGAAAGCCTGTCTATACGAGATGTGCTTGAGAAGATGTCTAAGTGGGTGAAGAGATTCGTGAAAGTTGGCGACACCATTGTACAGTACGATACCGCCCATGCCGCGCTCCCATGGGCGGGCGTGCGCCTCATTCTGCAGGTAAGGTATTCTACTGAGGCGTCGGGAGCTGTCACAGCGCTGACCGGGCCCAGGTATCAATGAACAATATTGACAAGCATGCCGCCGTCTTGGAAGGGCTCGAGAAGATCACGTACTTATTAGCATGGAGCAAGATTGAGGAAGGCAACTTGAGCATCAGCTACGGCGCACATGATCATCTAGAAAAAGACTTCGTCCCCCTCTACACTCACATGCTTGAATTCCTGGCACGTTCGATCCGATTCCTTCGCAGCAAGACTAGTGAGTACTTCTGAGCTTATGCATCCCGCTGAGCTAACACGACTAAAGAGCGCCTTACTGCGGTCTTGCTCTCTGGCGATTCCAAATTCGCTGCCCACATCAAAGGGATGAGCGATTCGAAGAAGGCGACAGACAGCTTTACCCAGCAGATCCTGAGCCAGACCAGTCATCAGCAGTACGACGAAGTGAAGAAGATTGTTTCTCAGATTGCAGACCTCGAGAGACCCATCATTCGAATCGAGAAAAGACTAGACGCGCAGTCGGAGATACTGGACCACCAGATGAAAGAGGAAATTCTCAAGTGCTCGTCTGCCATTCCGTATTGGCAGCACTTCCAGATTGTAAAGCCAATGCCGGGCACTGGACAGTGACTCTTTACTGACCCGAGCTTCACCGATTGGCGGAAGAGCAGCCGTTCCCAGGTTCTTTGGCTTCACGGTAGCTCTGGCAGCGGCAAAAGTACTTTGGCGTATGTAAAGACAGAACGTAACAAGAGAAGCTGTATGCTGACCGGCGACCCAGTTCGATCTTGCTACGGCCTTTGATGAGCGCCCATGAACAGCAGAGTGCTCCGTACCCAATCTACTTCTTCTGCTCCCGCAACACCGCCCAACCCGAGCGCGCAGTTCCCGAGCAGATCTTGCGCTCGCTGGTCCGCCAGGCTTCGGAACCTCCTGGCGGAGCACTGCACTCGACATTGCGGGCAAGATTCGAATCACGTCGGACCGCGGGCGAGATTCTGGGTGACGAAGCTACCGAGATCATCATTGAAACGATCAAGGATCGACACATGACCTACATCGTGATCGACGCCTTGGACGAATGCGATCCGCAGACACGAGACGTCTTGATCGATGCGCTGATTGAAATTCCGTCTCGGTCGACCAGTCTCGTCAAGATCTTCGTCACAAGCCGAGACACCCGGACGCACATCACCTCACGGATGAACGTCTATCCAGCGGTAGCCATCGATGCATCGCGAAATCAGGCAGATGTCGATCTCTACGTGCGCCGGAGTGTCCGTACCGCGATCGAGAAGAACAAATTGCTGCGTACGGAAAAGGTGGACAAAGATTTTGAGGACAAAATTGTGAACAGTCTGTGCAGTGGAGCAAAAGGGATGCAAGTATAATACATGTATCATCTGTGCGCCGAGCAGCGATATGCTGACGACGGACACTAGGTTCCGCTGGGTAGAGCTCCTGATCAAGTTCTTGTGTACACTGCACATACGCTCTGTATTGCTCAGTCGGCTCGAGCGGCTTCCACCCGCCCTACAGCAGATTTACGACGATCTCTACACGCTCAAGATGCAGGAGATGGGCGAGGAACAGGGAGAAGTTACAAGAAAAATCCTCTCATGGCTGCTTGTTGCTCAAAAACTGCTTTCTACCACGGAGCTGATAGAACTGGCCTGCGCACCTGATCAGCCAAACATGTCTACTGAGACCGTCCTCGATATGTGCTTTGATCTGGTGAGACTCGACCGCTGGCAAGAGGACGACTAAGACGACTCGGACGACAGCAACGATTGCGAAGACATGTTCCGGTTTTCACACTTGTTAGTCAGAGAATTTCTGGAGAGCAGGCCAACTGAGTACGTATTGACAGCCATGCATGCAATGGCCACTCGTGCGTGTCTGGATCTGGCGGCGAGGACCCACTGGTCTGATGAGAACGAATATCCTCTGTTCTATTGGCCACAGCACGTCGAGATCGCAGTCCAAGGCAGTACCGAGGGCACAATTGGATCACTTGATGACTTTCTGGTCCTAGACGGCGAAGACTTCGCCCAGTGGGCTGAAGCCATCTCAGGCATGACAGGACCTGGTTCTCAGTCCAACGAGGAGAACAAGATGAAAATTTCCGCCGCATGCCACAAGAGAGGCAATAGGATCAGTCCAGTAGTGCTTCGTCTACCAACATATCTAAGGCGCCTGCTTTCAGGAGCTCCGAGCCTCAAAATACTGGGAGTGAAAGCTTTGAGCCTGGCATGCGATTGGCAGAAGATCGAGAATGTACGAATTCTCCTTCAAGCGGGTGTCGATTTCAATGCCTACTACGACTATGGGGACGGAAACCGGACCACCCTCATGACAGCAGTAGCAACAGGCAACGTGGAGATCGTAGAATTGCTACTTGTCAATGGGTCCAATATCGACATTCGAGATTACTACGGATATTCCGCCCTCAGATATGCAATTGAGCATGGCCAAGTAGAGGTCGCTTCGCTGCTACTTGAGGAAGGAGGGGATTGGACACCGAAGGATGATCGCGGCAAAAGCCTACTTGAAGCAGCAGCAGAGTCATGTCACGGCTTGGAAGTCGCCCAGCTGCTCCTCGAGAAAGGGGCATGCTACAGGGAGACCTTCGGCAACGCGTTTCGATTGGCAGCAGAGAGAGGTTACGGAGAGATGGTGACCTTGTTCGCCTCCTTCGCGCGCCAAATTGGGGCCCCCGAGAGTGATTACAGCGATGCATTGAGCGCTGCATCTAAAACGGGCCACGTACAGGACATCAGAGTCCTACTGGAGCGAGGAACGCAAATTGATGCCGCTGCCTTCGATTTCCTGTATCCAAGCCTGCGAGTCCCGCTATTACTAGTCGCGCACGACACATGTAATGTGTTCTACGCAGGGAGTGCGGCCTACAAAGCCGCACTCCTGGCCGCAAACTGGAACGCCCATCCAGAGTTTTTCCAGCTACTACTTGGCTACGATACCGAAGGCGTTTGCACTCCCGGCAACGCAATCTTCGACGCCATTTTGCATAAAACATACGATCACGAGGCGAGATGTTTGAGTTGGAGGGATGAAGGTCCCAATCCAGGATACTGGAAGGAACCGTTGACGGAAATCATGCTCACCAGAGATGTATCTACTGCGCCAGCACGCAGCCCAAGCAGCGGATCGTGCACTCCCAGTCGTGCGGCGGTCAAGATCCTGCGACGTTCCACATACTCCAGCAAAACCTCACATCAGGCTGTCCCACTCTAACCCACGGCACCCAAGACGAAGACCAAGGCTGCGAACTCAGTCACCCATCAGAAGCGAATTCGATCTCGCTGACTTCGATAGCACATACGATGAACCCGAGTGTACCGACTGTCGTCGTGAACGAATCGAACGAACACTGCATGTTCGATGGAACGAAACAAGTTTGGAGGAGCTTCGGCCAGAATCGAGCGAGAGCTGCGAGACGCCAGTGGCATATATCGCCGATACCTTGGCCTCCACGAACTTGGAGCAAGCCTGACGAGGATTGAACCAGCTTCTCTGTTCGCTAGCTAGCTTGCTTCACATCTTCGAATACAACATCAGTAATCTCACCTGCCACCTTCTCTTCCCACTCCCCTCTCATGTCTTTCAACATCGCTCAACTTCCACCACTTGCTGTCATCTCACAGCCAGACCGTCCCTTCAAGCCCGTGGACCGAGCTTTGACACGCTCTACGACGAGCCTACCGCCCCCTCTCCCCAAAATGCTGCAACTTGGCCAAAAAATCCTTCATATCCGGCGCACCACCACCCTGCTGCTGTCCTCCCATTCCCATTCCTGCACCCGGACCCGCCTGTCCATACCCCTGCTGTCCACCTCCGGCGTAGCCACTTTGCTGCTGCTGCTGAGGCGGAGGAGGATACTGCTGCGCCCCTCCACCGTAACCATACTGTCCTCCAGGTGGACCACCCTGCTGCTGCGGAGGAACACTCCCCGGATTCAGAATGCCCAGCAATCCTTGCAGATCATTCGAATTGACATTCTGCGGAGTCGGACGTGGCGGAGCGCCATATGGAGGAGCTTGACCGTAGCCCGACTGCTGTGGCTGTATGTACGCGCCAGGAGGGACAAACCCACCCGCCGACTGCGACAGCTGCGCATAGGCACTCGGCGGCTGTTGCGGCGGATACCCAGCATACGAGCCCGCAGGTGGATATCCCTGCTGTTGCAGTGCCGGCGACGGCCCTCCACCCTGAGAATATCCATACCCACCACCCGCATTCCCCATCCCCATCCTCGCCGTCGTCGTCGTCGTTGGAGGAGGAGGAGGACCCGCAGCAGCCTTCTCCCTCAACACCAATTCCACCGCCACCGCCGGGTCCAAATTATCGTACTCTTCAAATTGCACCTCTTGTCCACCTCCTCTTCTCTTGAATATCGTGAGCCCAATTTTGGACATGTCTTGGTTGAAACGACGCAATTTGCTCACGGCTACTACGCCTTCGAGGATTTGGCGGCGGACGACTGCATCTTCTCTCAGTCGTGGAGAGATGATCAGGGTGTCCACTCTCACGCCGCGACTTGCAAAGGCGTCTTTGACCCAATTGAGGAAGTCTTTTTCCAAGGCATCGACGCTGATGAGTTGTACCTCAGGCACGTCGGAGGGATGTCGGCGTGGAAGTGGGAGATCGTCGTCGAGATCGTCGCGGCGTGGAGGGGATGTACGGGAGGTGTAGCGATCGCGCTGATTGTATCCGCCTGGTGGAGAGCGAGATCGTGTTCGGTATCGGTCGTCTCTCCGATCTCGATATCCTCCTCGAGGCGATGGCGAGCGGTATTGTTGGCGGTATCCTCCTCCATCTCTTGAGTCTCGTCCTCCACGATTGTTGAAGCCTCCTCCTCCGCCGCCTCGGCCACCGGATTGAAAGCGGTCATTTCGGTTGCGTTGATCGGGCGAGCGTGAGCGGCGATTGTTGTTCTGCTGGTTTCGCGGTGCTTTTTGCGGTTTGCTGACTTCGAGGTCTGGTAGTCGTCAGTTCCGTCGTCTTCTTAGATATAGTCTGATCGACTTACGAATCTTCTTATCGCGGATCTGTCTGCCCTGTTCTCCAGACAATGCCCGCGCACAGTCCTCCGGCCTCAAAAACTGCACGAACCCATACGCCTGCTTGATGGACACTTGCGCGAGGTCGCCGTAATTGTGAAAGACGTGGTAGATGTCTCGCTTTGTAACCTTCTCACTAGAAAGGTTGCCTGTGCATCGTCAGCACTTCATCGCCAAGCTTCATTCAATCTCACATACCAACGAACAATCTCGAACCAGCGGGAAACTGATCCCACTGCGCTTCATTCACATATCGCCTCTCCTCCTCCAGAAAGTGATCGTATCTCCGTTGCGTCTCATGATCCCACGCTTGATCGTCCGTGCTGATCGGCTCTCCAAGGGCAAGCTTATACTCTCGACGACTCTCTATGGGTGTGTTAGCACCAGGCGACCGTTGTTTCGAAGTATGCGAAGCAACAGACGAGGCGTTTCCGGGGAGTGGAGAACGCTGGGTCTGGAAGGCGTTTCCTGGATTGGGGTGGGACTGCGTGGGCGAGGTGAAGGCATTTGCATGGCCGGAGGAATTAGTACGATTGTGGGACTGCACGGCCGAATGGGAGGCGTGTGGGTGGTAGTCGCGCAGATTTTGGGCATGCACGTAATGTTGGTTGATCAATGGGTTTTCCTGGGGTGGAGGCCGTGGTGGGAGGCCGGCTGGAGCAGCACCAAGGGATGGCGCCGATTGAGAAGACGAGTCGTTGACATTGACAGGCGCTTGGGATTGAGCATGGGATGGAGACAAGGCGGCGGTCAAGCCGTCAGTAGGCGCAGCATTGGTGGGAATTGCTGTGGACTGCGCTTGACTGGCATTCTCGACCTCACTGGTCTGGAGTGGGCTGGCATCTGCGGTGGGAGCAGATTCGGAAGCAGCAGCAGGATCGCTGGGATTTGATGCAGATATGGGCTTTGCATCCGAAGTGGGCGGAGCATTGTCACCCTGGAGACGAGAATTGGCTTGATGGGAATTGCCATTAGAAAATGGTACACTTGAGGCGGTAGCATCATCAAGTCCATTGGAAGCTGTCTGTTCGCTATGTGCAGCAGTCTCCGGGTCGTCGATTTGCGTCGCTTCTCCGCCAGTGGAGAAAGGTGAGTCGTGGTCGTTTGCTTGTTCATTGGGATCACGCCAGGCATCGGGACGAACTTCGGTGTTGTGCATGGCGGGATCATTCATGTGGATTTCGGTCTGATTCCAGCCGACATCCATCATGTTGTCGAGAACTGGGATATTGGTGGGTTGCGGGAAATGCATGGGCTTGGGTGAGGCGGGTGAGAGCAGACTTGGGGTGCTCTGCACATAGGCGTCCTCGGGAGGCTCCGAGAGGGAGGTCGTTGGGGTGTTGTCGTGGTCGTTCATGGGTGAAATGGAAGAGCGAGTGGGTTCAGATGGATGAGTTTTCAAGCATTGCTGGAGGGAGAAAAGCGAAGCAGGAGGCTATTTTTGTGAGAGTTGTCCAAGGATCAGAAGATCTTGGGCTGCGTTGGGGGCAGTGTATTGACGGCAACTGTATCACGAAGGAAACAGCAAATGATCACGTTCGTTCCTTGCTGCTGCCACTGCCGCGTTGCCGCCGCGAAAATGAAGTACGAAAAGACAAGACGAGGCGCGCGCGCGCAAAGTTTACCTCTGATATGTCGATCGTGGTCCGAGGTTTGCGCCGGAAGTTTGTGCAGTGTCGTCGATGATGTGAGAGAACGAGGTCGAGGAGAAAATTTGGTGATGGAAAAGAAGAGGCAATGCAACGTGCGGTCCCGTCGGGGTCGATGATGCGACAAAGTTGAGGCGGCTGGCGGCTGGCGGCGTGGTTGGCTAGTTCTACGCAAAGCTTGCTGGACCACTGTGTATCAGACGCTCGTTGGCGCGGATATGAGTGGAATTTGGAGGGCATGCCTCGGGATATGAACAACCTAAGCTTCGCAGTACATTCCATGATATGGATGGAAACTCGTTGAAGCATACTTCCCATTGTGATAACAGTACTAGAAGCCATCGACCGCAATCACAATCTTGTCGTCGTCAACGAATAAGCTCGAGTGGACAAGACTGACATTGGCTAAGTCTCCAAGTAGCTTTTGGTTGCAAGGACATCAACTCACAGTCAATGAAGGCCTATAAAGCAGAAGGACGGTGTTAAAGATGTCGCAGTTCTGGACTGATCAGGACGAGTACACGCAAGCAAGGACAGGTATTGCGTTCAGCCAGCAGTCCTCGCGAACCGACCAACACCACAACCCGCAAGCATCTTCACATCAATCCACCGCGGACATGCTCGGCCTCCTCCACCGCGCGACTGCCCAAAGCAGCTCGATTATCCAGCAACAATGACATAAAGTCCTCCGTCGGCGGTCCCTCAAATCGTCCTCGCTCTGCCACCGGGCATGAATCGTCTGCTCGCTCCTCGATGGACAGCAGCAAGACTGGTGACCGTTCAACATCGATCGCCAATCCTCTCCTTCTCCCACGCATTATTCACCAACAGCAGCGGCGGCCGCAACAATGACATTGACGAAGAAGAGCTGAAATCCGCTCGCCAATGGCTGCAAAAGTTAGACGCGGATACCATCCCGAGGGATCTATGTGAAGTGAGCTTCAGTCGCTCCAGCGGGCCGGGAGGACAGAATGTGAACAAGTACGCACATCCATCCACAATACCTCGATCCCGAGTCAAACTAACACCTCCGGCAACGACAGAGTCTCCTCAAAAGCCACCCTCCGCATCCCTCTCTCCTCCCTCCTCCCCCGCCTCCCCTCCCTCCTCCACGACCCTCTCCTCCGCTCCCGCTACCACGCGCCTTCCTCCTCCAGCCTGGTCATCCAAGCCGACGACTCCCGGAAACAAGCCGACAACGCGAATGCTTGCTTCAAGAAGTTGCACGAGATGATTGTTCAAGCGGGAAGGGAGACTGTACCCGGTGAGACGAGTCCGGAACAGGTGAAGAGGGTGGAGATGTTGCAGAAGAAGGAGGCGCAGGGACGGAGGAGGTTGAAGGAGAAGTTGAGTGGGAAGAAGAGTGCGAGGAGGGGTGGGGGTGGGAGGGAGGACTGAGGATGAGATACGAGGAAGATTGACAATGGCCATTGAGGATGGCTAGGACACTCATACTCGGCTGAAGGACTGAGGAGACCAGCATCGCTGTGAGCAGGACGGCATGACACGACGAGCCTTTCAGCACGCCTTGGTCAGCAAAGACCAGGCTCGGCGCGCGATCTGACGCAGCAGAAAGCCTTGTGAACTTCCAGCGGCGAAAGAGCTGCGGTTCAGCCGAGTATAGTACTTGGTCAGGACTCTTTCGCCGCCTCTGAAGGTTCGCCCAGAGTACTGCTACGGCTCAGAAGACCACCTCAGCATGATGACAGTCGGTCTCTTTCAGCGCAGGAGTTCAAATGGCATGTTCGCATGCCTGGCGTAACCGGCGGAAGGCGAGTTCCATGCGCTGTCCTTCGCAAATGCATGTCTCCCGTCACAATCTGAGAGCGAGCTGTCCGAGTCGAGCATAAGTAGTAGTGTAGGTCACTTCCGAATGGCGAGTCTGCTTCGCAGGACTTTTGAGGTTGGGCGAGTCTGAGGGCTCAACAGTCCCATGTTGAGGTTCTGTCTGCTACGCAGCATCTCGCTCTGAACCTGAAGCTCGTCACATGCACCAGGCTTCGATCTCAGCACAAGAGTATCCAAACTTAACATTTCATATCCAGTCTCTTTCAGCCTGCAAGATGTCGCACTTTCCCGTGACATTCTCCTCCTCCTCTCAACAACAACTCAATCCTCCAACGCAGGAACATACCTCTCCAAAAACCCACAAACATCCCTCAAAACCTCTCCATTCACACTATGCCCCAACCCCTCATACTCATGCACCTCCAACCCTCCCTCACCCAGCCCCAACTCCCCCAACCTCTTCAACGCCACATTCCAAATCCTCTTCGGAATCAACATATCCCTCTTCCCCCTCGCCAAAAACACCGGAACCTCCCCATGAATCGGCGGTAACTCCGCCCTCGCCCTCAAATCCTCCAATCTCCTCCCATCCGCCAGCGGTAAATAGCCCATGAGTCCAACAACCCCGCCCAACTTCCCGGCATACTTCTTACTCGTCAGATCCAGCAGTAGAGACAACGCGCACCCTTGGCTGAAGCCTCCGAGCACAATCCTTTGCGGTGGGATCCCCTTGCGCACACACGCGTCGATGAGCGACTCGAGGTAGGCCATCGACTCCATCATCCCCTCTTCATCCTCCGCAGGCGCGAGTTCAGGTCGATCAGTGGGGAACGGCGAGAACGAAGATGGCGCGTACCAGGCTGTCGTCATGGCGTCGCGGGACTCGAGAGCTGTGGGAAGGATCCAGTGGAGGTGGGGCAGTTTGGAGGCGGATTGGAATTGGTCGGCGACGTCTAGAGGGGGAGCGAAGCGAGCCGTTAGCAAGAGGGCCATCAAAGTGGGAGAATCTCGGGTTGAGACAGAGGGATGGTGAGAGGGAAGGACAGTACTTTCTAGACCTTCGGCTGTGTCTCCCAAGCCGTGCACGAGGATGAACGCCGCGCCGTGGGCTGGGTCGGAAGCGGGTTTGAGGGCGGGTTTTTGGATGGGGTCGGGGCGGTTGGGGAGGGAGATGATTGTCATTCGGCGGCCGTGGGTGGCCATTTTGGTGGGCGGTAGGGGAGGGTGGAGGGAGGGCTCGCCGTGGTGGAGGATGGGCTTTTGTCGTGATGAGAGATCTGGGAGATTGATGATTGGTGGTGGTTTGGTCCTTTGGTCCTTTTGATATATTGCTAGATCTGTCGGGAGGAAGGAACAGCAGGTGGGAACGGAGGAATGTACCCAACAACAAGCAAATGGAGATCGAGACCAAGGTAATGATGCAGAAAGTAAAGCAGGAACCAGGTAAAAAGAACAGAAGCTTACACGGCTCGTCTTAAGAGCTTCTCCAACAGACACATTCCGAGAAGCGTCTGTCTACTCGACCACTCTAGACTGCTCCATTCATCAGCCTGTCATCTACCTGCGGTCAGATGGAGCTCTGTCCACCTCTCCTCGGGCTCGGGATGAACAAGAATGTCGAAGCTATAGGATAGGAGCTCCGTTACCCACTCCCCGGTTTGGCGGGGAAAGGCAGATGACGTGCAGCCAGGAACGGAAGCCATTCACGTGCCAGACGCCTTTATTTCCGCTAGTCTAGCGTGGTCGTGTGCCGAAAGGGAGCCGATTTGGCGGATTCGACATCTGCAAGCTCTCTGCCAAAGACAACCTATGGATGACCAGCGCAGAAGCGAATTCAAAGTGAGCCAGAGTGGACAGCAACTTGTGTTTTGCATTAAAAGTGTTCTGCTAGCGAGACAACAGCGTGCCTGCGACAGGAGAGCCCTTCAACACATTTCCATGCTCGATCCAATAGCGAATGTTGGTTTCGATCTCCCACGTCAAACGAAAGCGATCAGCGCAGTAAATACTGTAGCATGTCCATCATAAACTCATAACCACCGAAAGCATGCATGAGATCAAGAACGTCATTGCTATGGGTCAACTATGTGTGCACCGCATGCGGATTCATCTCAGGGGTCGAGAGCGATACTCCGACAAGCTGATCACAGACTGAGCCTGACGAACAGTGTGATGGTGCATCTTGCCTGGACCCTCACCTACCACGGCGCGCAGGGTAAGGCGTCTTCATAAACATTACCAACGACACGGCCTCATTTCTCTGCCTGGGAAAATGTTCTTCGCCACACGAAATCGTCCTCAAAATCGATGGTGGACACATTCCGCTCGACTTGGCACAAACCTTTTACGTACTACGGCTTGATCAGAGGAGAAGATCAGGAGGGCAGCGAACAGGACTATACAAGCCATCAGCCGCTGAAGCGACGTAGTAGAGATGCTTTCTTTCACACCGCTGTCCTGTTGCTGCTCGTCACCTCCAATCTGGCAGCATTCTGCTTTACCCGCCGGTTTCTCGCGAGAGAGCCCATGAGCGATCAAGTCCAATCCGATTGGCAGAAGGAGATTGATCGAACGTACTACACCAGACACGTCAATGGCTTCGAGCCGTACAGCGCGTTTACTATGAATGTGCCATTTTCGATCGACACGTCTTTCTGACGATACGATCAGCACCCCCACTACTTGTACCAAAAGAATACGCAGCGGACTTCGATCTGGATCCATCCATTCACCTCTTCTATACCGCGCGGAGAAGAAGGCGCACCTTCCGACATCAAGTACGACGGCTTTCCCGCCGGTATTGAAATGAATCACCAACTCCACTGCGTCAACTTATTGCGGCAAGGCTTGTACTTTAATCACGAATACTACCGGGACAGCCACCATATGACCTGGAACGCGACCAACGACAAGTCGATACAACTTCGTTTTAGCCACTGCGTGGACTCCCTTCGACAGGTAAGCACCGAGGCATGGAAGGCGAAGACCGTCTTGACTTCTCGGAAATGCTGACCTCGGTGTGTGAAGCACATCATGTGCACTGCGGATTCCCGCGTTCACCCATACCTCAAGTCGACGCACGGCACGTTTGCAGACTTTACGACTCCGAGAAAGTGCCGGAATTGGGAGGCTGTGAGGGATTCCGCGAAGAAGCATGTCTGGAGCGCTACAGCAGAGGAAGACTGGCTCGACGACCGACATTTCATGGGCGATGTGAGTGCCTTTGTCGACTACATTTCCACAGAACGGGGCTGACATCGAATGACAGATGGACGATGTAGAGCGTTGGCCCTCAGACCGGCTGTGGTCAGGTCACTGACGGTGTATGTCTTCCTGTTCTCGGGACACATGGACGAAGGGATTGTCCTGCTCATCAAGTGTGCTGTGCTCATGGTAAGCATGCTACTCTGTGCTGACCGGCACACACAGTTTGGATTTCGTATCAGACTTTCGTCATGCTCGATCGTCATGCTCGATCATCCCCGCCTCGTCCGTTGCTTCCTGCTCATCTCATCGTCGGCGCACTTGTTATCATCACTCTTGACTTCCTTGCCGATGATGATGCTCACCACGGTGGAAACCGACCATTCCCTGCTTCCTCCTTGCACAGTCATATCCGCGGCGACGTTGCCCAGCGAATACAAGAGGACATTGACACCCACAACTTCTTTCATTTTCGATCCAACATCAAAGCCGAACTCGATCCAACAACAGGCAACACTATGTCGTCTTCGAACGTTTGACAACAAGAAACCAAACATGACAACAACAAGAACAATGCAGATCTACCACCTCTCTGCAATCATGCTCTCCATGGCAGCCGTCGCTCTCGCCGTCGTACGACCTCCCTCATCGCTCCCAATCACCCCATCGCCTCCCTACCAACGACACATTGAAGTGCACCCCCGATGGTTCCAAGTATGGACAAGGCCACCTGTGGCTCAACGGGAAAAGCTACCACTCTTGGGTGCAGCAAGGTACATGACTGGCAACAAGCACGACGCAAAGATGTTTCGCTGACATGACTACCTGACAGGATTCGCAATGCGCGACGGCGGACGACAAATGCTCTTTGGACCCGAAGAACAAGGCGCAGTGTTTCGTAGGGTGGTGGGCAGTGGGACGGTCTTTGGGCTTGGAATCGGAGATTCTTTGGATCTTTGAAGATTGGAATGGCGGTTGCTGGAAGGCGAGCAAATGGATACTGGACTGGCACGGGAATTCAAGGCTTTGAATACACCGTCTCTGCCGAGTTCCAATCGGTACACATCGCATCTACCCGCTCAACTGCGCAACCAAGCTGTCTCCCAGATCTTTGATACTCGACTGAAACTCCTTCGCATTGCCAGCCTTCCAGTTCGCCGAATCACCCGGGACAGCATGCGTGCCCTTGAAGCCAATGTACATCACATCACACTCCCCATGACCATTGTCGCCGCTTAAGTTGTCATTCGGAAAGCACAAATTCGCCAACGCCAGGCTCGCCTCTCCAGTCGACGTGCCGCCGTTGATGTCACCCCACACGCCGTAGTGGATCTGATTGTTGCACACCACGGCCATGACGCTGAGTGGATGCATGTGCTCATCCTCCGGATTGAACGAAGGGTTGCTACCGCTATTGCCGAAGACGACGTAGGGGTGTTTGTTGGCGTCCAGGTCGGAAATGCCGTACTGTTTGACTGTGTCTTTGAAGGCCGTCTCGCCCTGACCGGTTGGGTCGTTGCTGCATCGCCCGGCGGAGCGGTTGGTGCCGTCGCAGTCGATGTCCATGTTGTCGTAGCGGCCACCGTTGCGTTGAGAGTGGAGGTAGACGGCGTGCGGGATATCGCCGCAGTAGGCGAAGCTGCCGTCGTCGAAGCCACCGGCGAGTTTGTTGTTGCATTTGCCGCCCTGGAGTGAAAATTTGAGGGTGAGTAAGTCGTTTTGAAGGTTCAGGATGGACTCTCACCTTGTGATTGTTGTAGATGTCGCGGAGGTTGTCGGGGATCTCGTAGCCGAAAGCCAGGGTCGACGCCTCGGCCAGAGCCAGGAGAGTGAGGGTGATACGCATGCTGGGCGATGGGGACTCTTGTGCTCAAGACTGATGAATGCGATGCAGATATCCGAACTGGATGTGCAGGTATATATACCTCGATCGCTGTTCCCGAGGCGTCTTGAACTTGGACTCGAACGGCAATGACTGAAATGATGTCTGGCAGTAGCCGGTCAGGACGCCTGACGATGTTAGCGAACAGCTCAACGTACAGAAGGGAAGGTAACATTGGATCCGCATGCCTCTTGCCTCAAATTGTCGAGGATCTCCTACCTACAGTCGCCAGGCCTCCCATGGCATGATCGCGACACAACAAACTATTGGAGTCGGTAGAAGTTGTAAGGAGCAGTGGGAGCTACCTTAATTATAGACTCACACTTCGCCCTCGATCCCTCCAGTCGATAACGGAGCCTAGCATTGAAGACCTTAAACGATCGGCCGGTATTGGTATGGGCCAAGCTCCGGTGAATCACAAAAGAGGGACGGCGATCATCTTGTCACAGAGACCGCAACCCATGGGCTCAGAGGTATCATTGAGTGATCTTCCAAGACGTGTGATCGACGACGGCGGGCCTTGCAGGAGCTCAGTGTTAGCATACTCAAAGTATGAACTCCGCCCGTATGTTGGCCGCCTGAAGGTCGATCGCTTCGAGCAGCGTACAAGATCACAACGCTATTCCTTGGACGGTGCGCATTTGCAATGTGAGGTATATCACAAGTAAAGGTCAGTCGATCGATACCGCAACAAGTAATCCGACGGCTCGGAGGGCTGTGATTGAAGCAATTGATCTGCGAGGCATTTGGACGAAAGCGGAGTTCAGGCGTCCTGCATATCTTTCCTGAGGCAACACGATTGCTGGAGGCCTGATTTTGCGACCGGAGAAGCACTGGAAGGAGAATCCATCAACGGCATGCTGCCTTCAGACCGGCATTGCAATGACCTGCAATGTTTCCTTGAGCGCAGTCTTGATGTGTTGCATCGGATACAGATTCTCGTCGAGACGGCAGAGCTAGCGGACTTTGAGGCCGTCAAGGTGGATGTTTGATGCTTATCCGAGCTGGTGAGCCCTCGGAGCGATGAATGAGTATGCGAAAGAGGAAAGATGGACGATGTGAAAGGAAGATGGTGTCGCCCATTTATTGATGCCTGAGGCACATTATGCTTAGTCAAGTCTGTATATGCCTGTCCTGATGCTTCCAGGTTCCATTTCTTCCTTCCTTCTTCCTCCCTTTCTTTTCGTCATCCTTCTTCCTTCTTCATTCCGAACATCATCAATCGCATACTGGACCGTTCCGCCAGCGATGACATGTCTTAGAAGGGGTATTAGCCGTAGACTGTGCAAGATCCAGTGGCGGCGTCGCCTTTTGCCATTCTTACAACATGCACGATATGAGATCAGAGAATCATTCAAGACGACGGCAACAAAGACGAGATGCTGATAGAAGTATACAAGCACAGGGATGAGGAGAGAGTTCCGTAATAAACTGTCTCATTTGCAGTAGCAGCACGGATACGGGATACGAATGGCACCACGAATACTTCCACCAATTTGTGGCCCAGTATCGCGTCGAACGACGTTCTAGACTGTTGTATCGCGGTCCAGACTTGTGGTAAACTTCCCCTCTGCAAGGAAGAATGTGTGCTAGGTAGGAGGAAGCCTCTTTTATTACTTATATCGCCAGCACGTTTCTGCGCTTGTTATCCACTAGTCTCGATCTCTTTCATTCTCCAGCAACAGGACGCTCTCTCTCTCTCACAGCAGAACTCTCCTTCGAAACGAAGACCTCCGCAGCGACCTCGGCGCTCCTCATCCCATCACTCGTCGCGGCAGCACGACACTCCAAACCTGGACGACTGCAAGTCAGACGGGATCACGAATACAGCGAATCCGACGCAATCCAATACGGCGAAGACATCACCGACGTCAGCGCATCATTCATCGTTCCCGCAGTATTCTTTACCCGCCAACTCCAAACCGGGCTATGATTACTCCGGCGCCGTATGGGTGGGTATAGACGGTACTTCGTGCCAGAACGCGATTCTGCAGACCGGAAAGTAATGCACCGAACATCCCATCAAACATGAACTGACTCGAAAATCCAGGCATCGAATGGATAGTCACAGACGACAAAATAGTCTACACCGCCTCTTTACGAATGGTACCCCACCGGCAGCATCGACTTCAAAGACTTCGTACCCAGCCAAGGCGACCTCATTCGCGCCCGCGTAGTGTCCCACGGCGTAAACAGCGGCGCGGCATACATCATCAACGAATCGACGGGCCCAGACGGTATCGCATTACATTCACGAACCAGGCGTCGCTGTGTCTCGCCAGCGCGGAGTGGATCGTCGAGGACGACGCTAGATTCGGGACGAAACCCTTGTACGGATTTCGGACAGGTGGTGTTTGACGAGACGAAGTATACCGCTCCTGGTGGACCGGGAACTTTGAACGGGGCGACGATTGTGGATATGCGGCAGGATGGGGTTGTGCTGACGGATTGTAGGATTCCTGAGGAGGAGGAGGATTCGGTGGCGTGTAGTTATATTAGACCGGCAAGGTGAAGAAATGTCAAGAGTACTGTGGACCGATCTCATCTCATAAACTCGTCACAGCCTGATCTCAAAGTGCGGCCTTACTCCCCTCCTTAACCCTCCACCTCCCACCCTCCACCTGTACAACCCTTCCCTCCCCTTCCAACTTGTTCAACACCAACCTCACCCCACCCTCCGCCGGCCCATGCAAATTCTCCGGATACTTCGCATAAACCACCTTGACAATCTCCATACTCGTCCATCCGCCCTCTTTCCCCTCCTCTTCCCTCCCAAGCACTGCAATCACCTCCCTCTCCCTCGCTTGTCGATGCTCAATATACTCCCTCACCTTCCCGGCTCCATCTTCCACAACCTCTCCATGCCCGGGTAACGCCCTCCCCAAGCCTCCATCTTTCCACGCCTTTTCCATAACGTGCAAGCTCGACATGTACGCCCGGAGATCTTCAAACACCGCCGTTCCGTGACCCAGGACGTTGTCCATGGTGAACATGACTTTTTCCTCTTCGAGGACGAAACACATATGATCCGCCGTGTGGCCGGGGGTATGCAGCGCTCGCAACGTCGCTCCTTCTTCCGTGCGGAAGACGTGCCCGTCCCGAAAATCAATGTATCCATTCTCCTCATCGTCCGTGGGTAAGCGGTGTTTGTAAATTTTCACATCGGGGCCGCCGCACGGGGCGGAGCGGACTTGGGCCACCCCTCCAACATGATCCCCATGCCAATGACTCAACACCACACTCCCCACCTCTGCGTTTTCATCCTTCAATACCCTCGCCAAAGAGGTCGCCCATTCGACTTTCCCTTCACCCGTGTCGAGGAGGATGCGAGAGCGGCCCGTGCCGAGGAGGTAGGTGTTTGAGCCTTGGAGGGTGTATTTGGAGGGGTTGGCGCCGAGGATGCGGATGATGGTGGGGGAGAGGCGGGTTATGCTGGGGAGGGAGGGGAGTGGGAGGGGGGTGGTCATTTCGGAGGGCGGTGGATGGGGTGATGGGGAGGGTGGGGTGGGGAAGTTGGCTGTGGAAGTTCTTCTTCTTCGCAGGAAGTAGTGTGCGAGACCAGGACGTCGCGCTGATGCCAGAGAGACCTTGCTGAGATTCGCTAGTCTGGCTGTTGTTGGGATTCGTGGTATTGTGAATGTGGCTCTCCGGATGAGGGAGTTGTTCATCGGCTGGTTGGGAGTATTTCTTTCTTTTCGCCGCAATGAAGTCCAAATTGTCCGACTCACAGTGATCTCCGGACTTTCAAGATGTTTTCCTGGTCTCCGATGGATTTCCTTTCTCCGAGTGATATTTTGAACGTTGCAATATTGCCGAAGGATCACTCTCGATGTCGATGTTCGTGACTCTCGTGAGGTCGGCTCAAGTTTGGCCGAGGTCGATCGCGGCCCATAGTTGACATTTAGGCGGATTCACTTATTTCTTAATTCGGATATCTTACGACAGCAATATACGATAAGGGAACAGCTTACTCTACCTCCCGAAATACGATTTATAACATTAACGATACTTTATAAAGGTTGCCGTCTCTATAAGAGAAACTAAATTGTCGCTATCGCCGCTATTACCGTTCGAGGTAAGGTTACGAGGCGATATTTCTTAGTACGATAGGGGTATATTCTATACTACTTTTCTTCCTCTCTTTTACTCTCTTCCTCTTTTTCGCTCTCTTCCTAAAAGGTAACACCTATTACGGGAGGGAATTGTTCGCTTATACCTATACGAACTTTTATATCGAAGTATACGATAGTAATAGTAATAGCAAAGTAGGAAAGAATATAGTGCCGCGCGTAGATAGGTTAATGCCTTAATGTTAAAAAACGATAGAACCTCCGTACGTACTAGGTAGGACAATTAATTTACCGAGTCGCAGCTTACGGGCTTGTTTTAAGCTCGAAGTTTGAAACTGGGGTGAATCCGCCTAAAATGTCACCATGGGCCGCGATCGGTCCGGCTCACCGACCGGATATCTAGTCAGTCTACGCAACTTCCCACGGCAACTCCAAAGAAGCCGATGTCACGGCCAACAATGTTCACAGCGAACGAGGAGTAGGACCCCAAGAGTTCCTGCCGAAAAGACAAAAGTCGGCATGATAGTGAACAACAATACGGTTTAATACGAGGCATTACCATCCATCCGTCCAACTTCTTTGGAAAAAAAATGATAGGACGTTCCTTGGGTCTTCCAACACTCATCCGCTAGATTTCGTCCCGAGGCGTCGGTCTGAGATCATCTCTCCCTCAATCCATCACTCCGCCTTCCACCTCCTCCCCCCCGCCCCGTCTCCACAACCAAACCGCCTCGGTAGCATACGTCCTCGCACTCAAATGCCTGCCCTTGTCAACCCCGTTCCCTTCCGCCTCCTCCACCAACCCCTCCACAACCTTCAACCTCTCCACCTCCCTCCAAAGTCCCCTCGCCAGTTCGCCTTTCCCCTCAACCTCCCCTCTCCCCGCCTCGACCGCCGCTCGTTCCGCCTCGACTTCCGGGAATCCAAACTGCCCCGTACCTAAGCGGAAGAGGATGCGTCCGAGAGTTTGAAAGGCGATGCAGCGTTGTGCGGGGTAGGATGAGCGGGCGAGGTGTGCGAGTTCGGGGATCGTGTAGCCCGCCGCTTCGGGTGCGTCGCCGTGATGGTGGAGACCTTGGGTGACGGGTATCGTGGCCGCTTGGGACGGAGGGATCAATTCGCCGCGGAAGGAGAAGCGGATTTGGTCGGGGGAGAGAGCTGTTGCGTCGGGTGCGTATGGGGATGGATTCGAGTCGGGTTGCATCCATTCCAGTTTCTGGGGGTCCGAGGGAAGGGAGGGGAAGTATTTCGTGTGGAGGTCTGTGAGGAAGGTGGAGGAGGAAGGGTCGAGGGAGGGGGGTTGGACGGGTTGAGGGAAGTGGATTGAGTCGTGGGGAGGGTGTTGTGAGTCGGGGTGTTGTGCGTCGGAGGGTTGTGGATCGGGGTGTCGTGCGTCGGACAGTACTGGTTCTGCGGCAGGGTCGGATGTGTTTGAGGGGAGGTCGTTTCGCGAGACCGGCGGTGGAGGTGGTGGTGAGTCTTCGAATGTGACCGTCTTGCTGGGTTTCGACTTGACGGGTGCTGCACGAGGCTCCTCGTCTTGCACCCCCTCCTTCAACACCTCATGATCATCATCCTCCTCACCCTCCTTCCACCCCATCGGCTTCGACAAATCCACCTCCTCACTCCCATCCGCCACATTCGCCCTCTTCAACAACCGTTCAATCATCGCCGGTCCAAGACTACTCATCAATTCCCTCCTCTCCTCCTCGATTTCTTCAAAACTCATCTCAGCCAGCTTTTGACGGTTCTCGGCGTCGATTCGAGACTTTTCTTCTTCTTCTTCTTCTTCCCATGACTTTGCTTTGCCGTCGGATGCGCCGTTTGAAGAGTGCGGAGTAGTAGGCGCATCGCCGAGTGACACAGTCTTCACTGCTGCTGGATGCTGCTTCTGCTTGAACCGACTCTCTCCAGGACCGCGCTTCTTATGCTCGGGAAATCCACTGTGATTCTTCAACACGGGCATCGAAGGCGCTTTCGGAGCAGCAGGTTTTCGCTCGAGGACATGGCCGACGAAAGCAGCTGGAAGGACAGTGCGCGTCTCATCTTCTCCTTCTTCCTCTTCATCATCCAGGTTTAATTCAAACTTGGTGCCTCGTATCATTTTGTGTTGTTGTTTTTGTTGATGGCGATAGTTTTGCTGTTCTATCGCCATCAAAGACGTGTGGCTTGAACTTTCTCATTGTTCCTTCCCTTCCCTTCCCGTCGGAACGTCGGATGTCGGCAGGAAACAAGGTTGTTCCGGCGCGGACGAGCTAGGCTGGATTTGTCAAACTTTAATTCGTTCAGATGGAAATAGACTTGACGCCTCGTGGTGGTGGTGGACGCATTGGGGTCTTGCAAGTTGGTGGAGGTATCTATGAGTGGTGTTTTGATATGTGGCCGTCGATGGAATGAGTGGATCGTCTGCATACATGTCGACTACGATGTTGAGTAAAGTAGCAGACAACATTTGATGTTTCAAAGCCCAGGGCCAGCGGTTCAATCACGGACAGCCAAGCGGCATTGCATTTGCATATTGTCCAGCAGCGGAACACAGGACTTGGCAGAGTTCACATGTCGACGAGATGCATGTGACGAGAGTAGTGATGAACTTGGTCGATCTCTTCCGAGCCACAAAGCAACAGGAAGCAAACACAGGAAGATAATGTTCATGTATCCTTGTACATATCGGCACCGCTCATCCATCGAACCACGGAAACCAAGGGCCCATCTTACCGCGGGGAAGCCGAAGCCCTCGCCCGCCGAACAGGGGCAGCACCTGCAGCAAAATCTGGAACGATCTTCCATTTCTTCCTTCCTTTCCCTCCTGCGCACGCCTGAGTCCGACCGCGCTGGTGATGGACTGACTGGATGTCGCATTTCCCCGTGCATTGCTGGCGTGCCGGCGTGCTGGCGTGCTGGCTTGAGCCTGGTCTGGTCTGGTCTGGTGCTGGTCGGGTCTTGGTGGGCTGTGGCTCGTTCGGTCACGGTCGTTGCGCCCTGCCCGCTCTCGCTGGCTGGTTGCCCGGCTGGTTGGTCCGCTTTGCTTTGCTTTGCTTTGCTTGCTTGCTTGCTTGCTTGCTTGCTTGCTCCTCGTAGAATTGTGAGGTGTCGTCGCTCGCTCAAGCCCCGACGAATTTCTAAAGTTCCCGCGTCCGAGTTCGACGCTTCCCCAGTTCCCCTTCTTCCTTTTCTTTCCCATTTCCTCTCCTCCTTTCCCTACCACAACACTGCATCCTCCGACACGCTTTCATCGCTCACGTCGACCATCCCATCGACTGGATCTGGAAAATACCACATCGACATTCCGCTTCTTGACGGCCATCTTGCTCTTCCACCAGTGAGAGTATTGCACTCCGATCACACCCTCATACCGCCAAAAAAAAAAAGAGTCTTGTCCGTCGTCGGTGATTTTCTTTGCGACGGCGACGTTGGGGTTCTTCTGCGAGAACCAATCTCGACGTCTCATTGGCTCCCCTCGACACTTTCGGTCATGTCCATCTGACCTTGGCGAGGGCTTTCATCGGGATCTGTCCTGTCGCGTTCAAAGCAGCACGATCGATATACACACAACACGGCGCAGCTTTGAAGTTCAGGCACCGCCTCTCAGCCCCCCCGCAATCCGCCTATCCAGATTAATTAAACCTCATACAACACGTCTGCCCTGAGGTCGCATACCCAAACTCTTGGCGTCCTTGACGACAATACACCATTGTCCACCACACAGCACCCATATACCATGAGCATGGCACCTCCAGCAATGGACGACGACGGCGATACATCAAGCGTTTCCTCTCCACCGCAATCTCCGCAAAATAACCACGAAGACGAGACGATCAAAGTCGCCCCTCGTTGTCTTGGTGAAGGTGTTGTTCACCACCCGGCGGCTTCGGCTTCGGCTTCCTCCTCTGCCACACCACTCCCCGGCACTGCACCAGTCAAACCGAAACGCACACGCAAACCAAAGTTGGATGCAAATGGCAATCCTGTTCTGCCAAAGCCGAGGAAAAAGGCCGAACCCAAAGTCAAGGCGGAAGGCGGTGCAACAACGACAGCACCTGCGACGAAAAGGAGAAAGAAGACTGCACCGGAGGAAAAGCCTGCTGTCATTCCTGCTGTCGGTGGTGATTCCCGCCAAACGACCCTCACTGGCCTGCATAGTCACTTCCTCCCCCCTGGCAATCCCGCCTCGTCCGGGCCACCTCCGCCGATGCAGCAGCAACAATCTCATCCACCACCACCACCGCCGCAACAGTTCTCATCTTCGTCCCTCATCACCAACACAACAACGTCAACATCCACATCATCCGACACATTGATGCGCAACAGTCTACCACCACCACTCCTCTCATCAACTCCCACACCACGACCATTCTCCAGCGGACAGAATTACGATCCTATTCGCGGCCAAAATTACGATCCCATCCGTGGCGCCATCGACGCGACTTCATCACGACCGCCTGTGCTGTCCAACGGTGCGCAACCCGCACATGCATCGCCTCATATCAACCGCGCATCACCACACATCAACCGCGCGTCGGCATCACCCTCCATCACGAGTCTGATCGATCCTCCATCGACAAACACCGCCGCCGTCACATTCAACAATGCGCAATCAAAAGTGCAGCATCCTACTGCCATGTTTGCCAATCTACCTTCATCACACGTCACCCCGCTTCCGTCTCAACAACCCACTCCCACTCCGCAACCTCAGGCCATCCCCATCATGGACGGCGCGATGGATGTCGATTCCAACGATCACGAACCTCCCAAACAGCCCGCCCTCAAGGCACCCTCGAAATCATCCTCCTCGGCACCAACACCGAAACCCGCCAAAGCGCACTCTCCACCCTCGAAAGCACTCATCAAACCTGGTACCGGCACAGGAATCCTCTCTTCATCCAACCTCTTCGGCGGACCATCCTCCTCATCCTCCTCATCCGAACCAAAGGGCATCACCATCGAACTACGCATCTCCCTCCGTCCCGAAGGCGGCAACGCCATCAACATCGCGCAGGAAATCGCGAAGAAATATGGACGCGACGCCATCAACCCGCGAGTCGCAGCCCACCGCGAACGCCTTCTTCAAGTCGCCGCACAGGCCAACCGTCTCGAGAATGGATCTGCAGACGATGACATGTCTGTCGATCTCATGTCAGAACTGGATGGCGACAGCAATGTTGAAATGGGTGGTGTAGAGGAGAACGAGGCGCCGAGATTGAACAAAGATGGGAAGCCAATGCGGAAGAGGAAGAAGGTGGAGGAGTACGACAAGGAGGACGACTTCATCGACGATACCGAACTAGCATGGCAGGAGCAGGCGGCCGTGGCCAAGGATGGATTCTTCGTGTACTCCGGTCCGCTCGTCCAACCAGGTCAGAACGCTCTGGTCGAATCAACGACAGCACCGACTCGTGGCAGAGGTACCGGACGAGGCCGAGGCCGTGGACGAGGCGCAGCCGCCGCCGCCGCCGCCGCCGCAGCAGCAAGTGGAACCACCCACGCCTCCCTCGCCGATAAAACAAAAGACTCCCCCTCCGCCAGCACCACCGGATCAGCGACCAAACCTCCCGTCAAACGAACGCGAGGAGGCGCCCGCGGAGGAGCAGGCGCAGCAGGAGGTGGCCCCGGCCCAGCGAAAAAACGCCGCACAAAAGCGGAAATCGAACTCGCGGAGCGGGAGAAGAGTCTAGCGGAGCAGGAGAAGAGAGAGCTCGCGGAAAGAAAGGAGAGGGATCGACTGGCGGGGTTGACGGGTAGTGGCGTTGCGCCGGCGAGTGCGTTTGATGGTGGGGGGATGGGAGTGAGGGTTGTGAGTGTGGATGGGGTGGACCGGGCGGTGGCGCCGGGGTTGGTGCTTGCTAGTCAGAGGGTGGGGTTTGAGAGTTCGCCCGGTAGGCAGGGGAACGGAGCGCAGGGGCAGGGTGTCGTGAGGGTTTAGAATGCTTTAGGGAAGAGAAGGATGAGGGAGGTGTTGGGATTGCTGTGAGTGAATGGGGAGAGGGATGATGAGGGTTGGGGATAGGCTCTCCGCTGTGAATGAGGAGAGTGTGTCGAGTCGGTCGATGAGATGGGTGGGTAGATGAAGGTTCCTAGCAACATTGGTCCCAAAAATGGCTCATCTCATTACCCACGAACACACAAAGACTGTCCTACAATTTTGCCAAAAAAAAAAACTTTTCCCCACGCGGACTTTTGACTGTCCTGACCAACTCCCGTGTATAGTCAGTCCATCAGCACGTTTCCTGCACACTTTTTGAAAAACGTATATATTCTCATATTGTCGTACCCTGACTGACTGATTGACTGCCTACTTTACACACCGCACGCAAATTTGGGCAACGTCTTTGCTACCTCGAATGTTATGTATTAACCATGTCAGCATGTTTTTTGTCCAGACAATGGGCATGCGCGCCTAGGCGGTGGTAGTCTGACCTCTTTCAATAACTGTGAGGGCCTACATTCCTTGTACAATGAAGCGATTTTGATTTTTTACTTTATACATGATACAACACCATCCATCTCACTCGCGCTTCTTCCCACCCTCCTCCTCCTCCTCCTCCTCCTTCCCACCGACGACGACAACCGGCTCCTCCTCCAACCTCGTCCTATCAACCGCAGGATCCTCCTCCTCCTCCTCCTCCTCCTCCTCTGCAGCCTTCACCTCCCCCTCCCCCAACTCCTCCACCACACCCTCCACTTGATCCATCACATGATCCCCCTCCTCAGCAACCTCAGCATCCTTCCCTCCATCCTGCTGCTTCGACTCAACCGCGATCCTCTCCTCCCTCTCCGGCGCTTCGATTTGTGTTCCGAATTGCGCGAAATCTTCGGTGAGATCGTACTCCTCCTCACTTGCAACAGAGGGAGGAGGAGAGGAGGAGGAGGTGGAAGGGGCGGGGATGTCCTCAGCGGTGCGAAGAGAGGAGTCGAGGGAATTGAGGTCTTCGTCCGGGTTGGTGTGGAGGTGGTTTGGTCTTTCTAGTTCATCGGAGTCGTCGTCGGGGAGGAAGGAGGTGGAGGTTGAGGTGGAGGTCGAGGTCGAGGTGAATGAGATGGCGGAAGGTGAGGTGGATGAGGAGGATGAGGGAGAGGAGGGGTCTGCGAATTCGGCTCCCCCATCGGTTTCAAACAGGGTCTGCTCCGCTTGATCGAGGAGACGTTGGTCTTCTTCGTGTTGAGCGACTGACACGCCGACGAGGTCGGAGTCGTAATTTGGTTCGTCGAGCGTTGATTCCTCAACCGCAGCGATGGGTGCGTTGAGATGTTGCTGTCGACGGGAGGGCTGTCGAGATCTAGGCTTCTCGGGTCGCGCGGGTGGTTCCAATCCATGCGTGGCGGAGTAGGACACGATTCCTCGTCTCGCTAGTCGTGCCCGCGCTTCCTGTCCTTCTTGTCCCGCGCGGCCGAGTACACCCGCTACGACTTGTACGCATCGCAGCGAGTCGTCGTTGGCGGGAATGGGGTAGGTCACCCACGTCGGGTTGGCGTCCGTATCGATGATTCCAATGGTGGGGATGTTGTTCAGTCCACATTCGTGTAAGAGGATGTAGTTCTCCAACGGGTTCAGACAGACGACCAAATCCGGTTTCAGAGCGGCTTTACTCCCCAACTGCGCTTCGAAGCCTTCGACCTCCTGATCCAGCTCGTTGACGACTTTCTTCGCACACCCGCCGAGAATTTGCTGTCCGTTGGTAATGCTCCCGGGAATCCACTTGGTGAACAAATGACACCCCTTCGCCATCCCCGCCGCTTTGACGACCGCTCTCGCATGGCCCTCCCTCGTGCCGACGAACAATACCAAGCCACCTCGTTCCGTCACTCCAGACACAATCTTACACGCTCGTCGGAGATGCGATGCGGTAACATCCGGACTGATAATGTGCACCCCATCTCTCACGCCGAAAATATACCTCGAATTCGCGGGATTCCACAAACTCGTCGCGTGACCAAGGTGGGATTGGGAAGCGATGAGGAGTTCGAGGGTGATGTCGCGGGGGTAAGGAGGGTTGGAGAGGAGTTGGTAGGGTTTGTAGTGCGGGGAGAGGACGCTGCCGGTGCCGGCGAGGGCGGACTTTTGGTGTTGGAAGAAGGCGTAGTCGAGGGCGACCGGGTGGTTGGGATCGTTGATCGGGACGGCGGGGAGGGAGTCTGGGCGGGATGTGGCGGGTAGGGAGGAGGTGGTGTCGATGAAGGTTGGGACGCCGACGACGCTGGAGGTGGGTGTGTCGGTTTCGAGGGAGGAGTTGAAGCGGCGGGTGGATGGGTGGTGGTGGAGAGGAGAGGATTTGGGGAGGGCGATGCGGCCTGGGAGGTGAGGTTAGTGAGGTGTTTTGATGTTGATGATGGAGGGCTTCAGTTACCATGCCGCAGCCGTAGAGGCGCTCTTATTATCATTGTGGTGATATAAGGTGATGGACTCGTTCAATCGCACTCGATGAACTTTGTCGTAGAGACATTGTCCCGTCCCGCCAAGCCTCGAGACTTCCGCGGCGAAACTTGAGAGCTTGAGCTCCATACAACAACAACCAACACTGTTGGTTTACAGTCCGCGCGTGTGATGCCATGTCGGACTGCGCGGGTGTGCCGGCCATTGGTACAAAATCCCGCGCAATGCCTCTGGATCACCGACGAAGTTCTCGCCGACGCTTTCAATCGATTTACTCGCGCGTTGGTCGGAGCTAAACGACACGGCAGCAATGTTCCCGGACCACTGGAAGCTCGTCGCAGGTCGGCAAAGAGACGGATGGGACTTGCGTCGCATGCTGCCAGTCCTTCACCAGTGCCAGATCTGGGATCACTCTTCGGATTGAGCGGATTCGGAACCTCAAGAAGGCAGGAGTTTGAGAAGAGCTGGAAGTACGAGCCGCCGGCTGAGTCGAGGACACAAGAAGCTGCAGCGAGTGAGAGGGATGGTTTGTGGAAGTATGGTTGGCCAGGTGGAGCACCGCGGAGGAAAGAGGTCGTTTGGGAGGAATTTTTGGACGTATCTCAGCATGTGGAAGTGGATCCTGTCGAAGAGAGCAGGAAAGCATTCGAGACATTGCTTGCCGGGAAGGACAGTACTGGAGCGATATCAGCAGCTGATATGACCGACGTGATCACATTCCTCGAATCTACATCAGACGAACCTGCGGCGCACAACATCGATAGAATGATGGACTGGATCGGATATCGTTCCGCGGACGAGCACCAGCTGCATGATTTTATCTTTGGAAGGCTTCAATCGCAGACTGTGAGCAATCGCGAAGTTGCGAAGGCCCTTGCCTACATGGCAATATATCAGAATTCAAGACACATCAGCGAGATTCTCGCCCACCCGTTTGGACAAACAAAAGGCCAACGTGATCTGCGAGAGGTATCCCGGTCTACCACACGGATGCTCTTGGACCATCTCCAACCGGATCCGCTAACGCCCGCTCCTGCACCAATTCTGATCTGGCTGCAATGCTTGATGGAAGCCAATCCGCGCCCATTCTATGTATACACGAGCAGAACCTGGCGGGACGTGTATCGCGAGCTTGCACACATTTACACGAGTCCTGCTCCGCTCGGCGCTCATCTCGCATCGCTGAGCTATACCGATCTTTCACGAGTGCTGCTTACACACTGGGTCCCACACATTCTGCCAAGTGACAACGAGCCTTCGAAGACAGGTACTCCGGATGCCACGTACCCCTTCATGGCAGTAAACACATTCGACCCTCCATCGTCACTAGTCCTCCGAGAAGCCATGGAGCGACGAAGAAGGATCAAAGTCTCGATGCGACGAAGACCCATCCGCCAGAACAACCCACTCATCGATATGTTCATCATCCTCAATCAGCACAGCGTTCCACTCGCAGGCCTTGCACAAGACGTCTTCGAAATCTTCCACCACAAGCGACCAGAGATTACCTTCAAGTTCTTCCGCCACTTCTGGTACCGTCATTTCCTCAAAGTTGATGTGCAGTTTGCCCAACGCCTGGTCCACCACTTCTTGAAGATCGATCAGCCATTGTTTGCGTACCGCGTCTTCACGTACGTTCCGAATCTACCTCTCAGTCACTGCTACGAGCTGCCGCTCAAGCTCGCTGCCGACGGCATCGGGCACTCGGCCAATATTTGGAGAATCTTGCGACGCCAGGCTCCTCCAGATTACCTTGAAACGTCCGCAAGGAACAAGTACAACTTGAGCCTCGTGCCAGAGCACATCGAGCTCGTCAATCTCGTTGCTTGGAAGTTCGCGTTGTCCAAGACGCTCGACGATCGCGTGGCATTTCGTCGAGTCTGGGAATGCTACCGTTTCCTCAGCGACCGCGGCGCACCCATCAGCACCGTCATGACACGCGCGGTGGTGACGGCAGGTGTGGTCCGTCCTCTTCGTGATCGTCGGCGCCCAGGCACGACGAAATTCAAGTACATCCATGATCTGGTCAAGCGAGTCGAGGGAGAAGAAGTTGCTCGCGCTCTCGATCGTGCGGTGTATATAACATGGAATTACAAGACATTGAAGACGGGTATTGAAGGCGTGCGGTATTTGGTCGAGGGGAAGATGGGACGGAGGGTCAATGGCGATCAGAAATGGCTCATGGGAACAGTGAAATTGTGGAGCAGAGGCAAGAAACGCGTGCGCGCCTACGATCGGTCGTACGATAAATCCGCTGCGGCTGAGGCAGCGGCGAAACGCCGCCTGAAAGGATGTGTCACGGGAACGGAGCCCAAGAGCAAGCTGGACGTCTCTCTGACCACGCTCGTGCCGTTCCAACCGCTCGCTCCCACGCACGATTCAGCAGCGGACTTTCCGTCCGAGCCGTCCGACAAACATGAAGATGATGGCACAACATGCCCGCCTTCCATTGCAGCTTCCGGCATCGCCGACCCGGTCGATGCTACGGGCGACAGCGAAGCCGTGCAGCACAAAGAGGCTTCGTCTTCAAGAGACGACACAGCCGACTCCGAGATCAAGATCATGATCTGCGACATCTCACCCCCTGTTCAGCAACCCACAGCTCGTGCACGAAGCGGCCTAGGCTACGACGGTGCAGCTACGCAGCCTTCAATGAAGCCCGTCGAAGCAGACCACTAATCATTCTCACCTCTTGCAGACGATGCTACTCCCGCTACTGCGAGCTCGCCGACCGAGGCATCATGCTCCCTCTGGCGAGACAGTTCGGAAGCTGCAGCAGCGACCGAAAACGCCAGCCTTGATACGGACAGCAAATGGCACATACCAGGCCAACAAGGTCAGAATCGTGATGAACGATGTTGTTCCCGGCTCAACGAGGGAGGGTTCTAAAATGAAGAAAGTCACGCCTTGGTCGTGGGTGGATCCAGCGGATGGGTCGTCGAAGCCGGAAGGGTGAGAAGGCGAGGAACGCGACGAGGTCCGTTCGAAAAGCCAGCAGTTCTGATCACAAGCATCGAGTGGTCGTTATGCATATATACAGATGATCTATGATACCCAGCATTCGACTTTTCTACAGGACACGTCGCTCTGCATTCATCTCGCTTTCGGACAGTCCACATCAGTGGTCTCCACATTTTCAACCGTACGACAGGTTTCTCAGCACCACAGTCACCAATTGATCCACAGGAGGCTTTGCAACTACCACTGGATGCTTTGCTCTCTGCACTCCATCGCGACCATGCGCAAGCTTCATTGTCGCCGTCTCCACGGTGTCAGAAGAATTAAAATGCACGAGTTGCCCATCACTTTCTTGTACCCCAACCCTAACCCTAACGCACGACACACTCCTTGATCGAATGATGGAACGGGACTGCGGGCTACGACAGAAGCAGGTCTTTACTGACCACACTGTCCACTTTGCAGAAGTGTCATGCAGCAGCCAGCCCTCGAATTGAATCATTGAAGTCTGGCAACGCCGAACGATCTTGTCAAAGCCCACCGCTCTATCGTTGCGTTCCGCTGTACCCACCGCGGCCAAGGGGTTCGATACCCAGAAGATCCCGCAATCGTTCCTCGCATCGCCGAGCGAAGAATGTGATCGACATGCGTGCAACGTCGGGGACTCCGAGAAGACCCCCGGTTGCAGTTTATGAGGCAAGTCGATTCGTGGAGGATCGAGATCAGGTCTTCTAAAGCTCAACAGAATTGCACGGCAACGCCATGAAAGAATCAGTCGTGCGTGTCCTGCTCGTGGGCAGCACATCTTGCAACAACATTGGCCAGCGCCTAGAAGTCTACCTTGCCTCGTCACAAGCCTCTCACGACGTGGCGCACTCCACGAGGCGGCCTTTGTGGTGGCTAGTGGTTTGACTTTTAACGGCTCGCTCGCAAACAAGGTTCGACCTTGAGTCGATTAGTCTTGCCCTCTTTTCCGTCGGAGTCTAGACGGAAAGTGGCGTGTGGCAGTGCATCAAGGTTGAAGAGAAAGAGGGTCATAGGGTCCGTCGGGGCGAGGCTAATTGACGAGCTTCGTTTCAGGACGGAAGCTTCCTCTTCTGAAGGTCACCTTGTGTATATGAGATTGAACGGGACAACAGTCACACCCCGCGGAGGATTTGCCAAGGGGCCCAAGACTGTTGGAATGAACATCTAGTGCCGGTGATAGTTCCTGTTCCAGGCCTTTGCTTGACTATCACTCACAGAGTACCACACAATCTCAAGGCCACCGTCGATCCACCTGGTATTGGGGGAACAAGACGGACCACAGACAGTCTTCATTCCAGTCCCGTCGATGCGAAACATCACACCCCCATTCTAGTACCCGGTCTGCGGGACCTGCCATCCCTGCAATGTCCGGAGATCCTCTCTCGCAGAGCAGGGACCTCCCACGTTGCGTTCCAAGATGCTTTGGAGCACCGGACCACGATCCTGCAATCATTTTAGCCGGAGTTGTCTTAGCTGAACGCAATACGTCGGGAAGTGGGCGATGGCGCGTTCAATGTGGCGCAGCAGCTCTGGATGTCGAATCGTATTTGGTCAACCTTTGGCCGGCATCTCAAGATGCCGAAGAGGACGTCAGGCTTCAGCAGTCAGCACGTACAGCAGAAGCAGAGAGGGATTTGATGTAAACCTACACCGTACGCGTATGTGTACGCCTATCTGGACGTCTCCCTATGATGCCCGTACGCTTTCATGCATGCCTATACGGCTGTTCTCCCAAAGTCATCTGTACGCATACTTGTGCGCTTGTTTGGCCGTCCTACCAGACTGGATATGCATGAAGAGATCATGAACGCTCAGGGAAAGCCACACTGTACATCATCGACACGGAGTCTTTCCAGGTTCCAGAGATTGCGGTCGGGTGTTGAGTGAGGCCGATACACAAGTTGCTCATCTCGAGACGATCTGCACCGGTCGTGAATCGGTATCGATGCTTTGATAAGGACCATGCCAGCCGTCAGGGGGATGGAGGGTCTGTGTTCAGACCACCGCAGTGAAGCTGTCCAATCTGATGTTCAAATTGACGACAGGTCTGGGTCTATCTGCGGAAGGAGTCAACGCTCATCTACTGTCAACGACCTCGACGCGATGAGGGAGAAAAGTCACAGGATGACAGTCAGGTCCAGACTTCGTGTCTACCCAGCAATGCCGACTTCCTGATGAAAGCGGCCGCTTAAGCAACATCAGTCGCTCAGTCAGCATGGCAACGCTCATGTAGACGCAAACCTCGAAGGAGACTTCTCTTGAATCTCCTCGTGCGTGCATCCGCCACACTCCAAACATCCCAGCACGCACTGCGCGCCGGACGTGCATGAGCGACGCAGACATCTAGACGCACAAAGGCAGGGCGTCCGCCACACTTCGAAGCGTACAGCACAGCAAAAAAGCACACAGCGCACAGCATGTAGCAAGCGAGACGGAGCCACAAGGAAGAATGTTCAGCAAGCCGCTGAGCAATTCCCGCCAGCCCAGCCTCTCTCGTCAGCGTTTGCTCAGATCGGAAGTGATCACGATGCCATCGTTCCCCGATGGTTCCACGTCGATAGCGGCGATGAGGGTCGTCCAGGTATCGCAGTGTGAGAGTTGATGACGAGAACACGCGGACTCGGTATCAGCAGAGCTGGACAAGCCATCCCTTCCCATAACATACCGCTTGAATGAACAACGCATAATGTGAAAAAGGGAAAAGCAAAAGGCTGGACCTCTACCTCACCCCGAAAACTTGACGCCTCAACAATCCATGGCGTCCGTCTCTTTCACATGCATGCATGTATTTTTTCCTCCGCACTTGTGTTTCAGGTCGAGATGGCGCGCGAGCCGGTACAAGGGTTATGTGGCGCGACACTCAAAGTCTTCGACCCCCACCGCACAGTCCTTTGAACTTCATGAGGTACGCGACAGACATCGCGATGGGAGAGCATCGAACTTGACCGGCCAGTCGATCGCTTGACGCCCGAATCGCAGTCTCCGTTACAGAGTCATATCGTCGAAGCAAACACGGGAAGCGACACGAACAAATCGACTCCAATTCGCCCCCGCCGCGGTTTCAGACCCATGCCCCAAAGCCCCCAACAGCGAATACCCTCGTCCGGGAGCCTCGCCGCAGAGAGCTCTTCCCTTCCGTTTCATCTCGCCCGTCCGGACCCTCGTGTTCATTGAGGTTTTTGACGAGAGGGTCCACGGATAAGTCGGAGATTTCAGCACAAAGGGCTGAGAACGTTTCGCGGGTGGAGGTACGGTGGGTACACGGATGCGAGATCACGAGGGGAGGTGCATGATGCGGCTGCATGATGCGAATTGATCGCGCGCGCGCGCTCTCTCACGTGGAGACGGGGTGTTGGAATTTTGATGCTTTCACCTTGATACTGTAGATCTGTTGATTTAGTGATTGGAAGGTCTCGAGGAATTGAATGGAAAGACATTGTCGTTGTACATGTTTGCGGATGTATTCGTGTATCGTGCCCGTTGTATCTCTCGTCGACCATGCTTCGCCATCATTCCTCTGCTGCCAGCTATGTGTGGTCTAGAAGCTCGCGGTCACCCACACACCGCTCCCTACTTCCACGGACCGCCCATCCTCCGCGGGATTTTCCTCCACAGTCCATCAAGTCCTCCGCTGAGCTCTAATCATAGCAGCACTCGTAAAGCAGATCAGTGGATCAAGATCAAAGAGGAGAACAATCATTTTTGTCCATTTCGTATGCGTTATCCATTCTGAAGCCATCATATGTAAAATCTCTCCCACCCACGCCGCTGGCAGTGGTGCTCATCTCATATTCATGTTTCCATCCCATCCATAACCCTCTGGAAAAATCCGAATTGCCCTCGCGCAATTGGTTGGGTATCATCAAAAATAGATATTAAAAAGGGAAACCTGATGAAAGGAAAGGAATCAAGACCCGATATCAGAGGCCTGCGTGGTATCTTTGTGCTCTCGGAGAGCACGATATCTTTTCCTCGTTGCCGTAGCCCATGTACACTGCATTGCGCTGCCTGTTCCTTCTGTCTCTTTCGTTCGTTCGGCCGTTCATTTCCTTGGGCGTGCTTCTTCTTCGTAGCCACCAAAATGTGTACATTACGTGTCGTTGTTCGTCATGGTCGTGAGATCAAACGAGTGTCAGTGGCTCTGTTGGCCCCAATTTTCCAGCGCTGCTCAAAATAGCAGCTTCAATTCGTATCCGGTGCTGTTGACGTTCTCTGCGAGCACGATGTCGCCATCGCACTGCATGTCCATGGCCGCGGCGTCCCATTCGCGCTTCGTTTTGATCGGTGTGTCGACTTTGAGTTCAGAGAATTCGGCCGTCATGTCTTGACCTTCGGGAATCTCGCGGATGCACTCGTCGTCGAAGAGAATGTGGAGGCCGTCGCGATTGATGCGGTAAGTTCGGAGGATCTGGGTGGGTTCGATGTTGCATTTTGTCGCGACGGCGTTGGTGAAGTCCTTGAGAGTGCGGTTCATTAGGTAAACCGCGCGATGGAAGTTATCCGGTGGTGTTTGACCGGCAATGCGTGGTTGCACGAAGAACGAAGCGACTGGCTTGACAGGTCGCACAGGTGGTGCTTGGTATCCGTGGTCGACACCCATCGCCTCGATCCAGCCAGAGAGTTCGCCAGATGTGGGCGACTTGATCTGGACCTTAGTGGAAAGGTTGTCAGGTGGGCTCTGAAGCTGCTCCGGTATTGAAGATGGAATGTCCAGAGTCGCTGTCTGGGGGTTGTTATTCCATTCATTCGAGTTCTCGCGAGAAGGTTCACCGATCGGAGTAGGTTGTTGCAAGTACGTATCCTTTTTGCTTCCAAGGAATGAGTTTGAGCTTGGAGTTGGAGAAACAGCACCAGAAGAAGGTCCAGTCTCACTTTGCTTGTCCCAACTTGCCGCAAGTTCCACGGAGTCGTTCCGAAGCAGGTCCTGTGTCTCTCCTGTGAGCTTGACTGGATACGCATCCGGATCGTCGCCGTCATCGCCTCGCAAGTAGAGGACGCTCGCCGGCCGTGTTGATGTGAACATGTCTTGAAGCGTCATCAACTTCATGTGCATGTCCTCCTCGGCGCTGCCTCTGCCCGAATTTGATGCTGCAGAGTTCATCGACCATGTTCGCCGGTGCTTGGGCACCTTTGCAGGTCGTTCCAATCCCTTTGCCAACGAGCCGCTTCGTTTTCGCTTGCCCAGATCTCTCATACCGGATTCAATTTGTGCGATTTGTTGGTTCAGCTTGTCAATGGTCTTCTTGACGTGCGCGACATCATTCGATAGCTTGCGCTCGGCGCCGTGATCGCGGAAGAGCTTGACTTTGCAGTAGCAGACTTCTGATTCTTGCACATTGGATGCATTGCCAGAAGGATCCTCGATCATCTCTGTCTTCGCGCACAGTCTCACGGGAATGCCCTTGACACCCTTTGAATGGCTAAAGTCGGTGGAGAGAAAGTTGAAGCGGACAGATATCGGACACTCAGCAGCACCCGGCGCGGGAGTCCAGGTCACGCAGAAGCCGTCAAAGGAAGCACACTCGAGTTCGAGTTTCGGTTTTCCAGGATCGTCGGCTCCGCAGAGTTGACCTGGATCGACGTATTCGACAGCCTGGAGTCGGCCTCCGCGTTGATGTGCTTCGTTCGTGCCGCGGCCTTCCTTCCAGAGTTGCCAACACGCGGCCGGCTTTTGTCGTTGCTGCTCGTCCTCGAACGAAACGCGAACGAACGTTCGATACTTCATCCCGGGCATGATGTGCTTAACCTGAGTATCGACCACGTTGAGCGTATACGCTTGGCCCTTGTTGAGATATGTGATTGGGATCTCATCGGCGTGCTTGATCATCGCGGTAGGCGCATTCAACGTGGCGTGATATCGAAATCTGTCACCAGTCAGCGAGGGCTCCCACTTCTTCAGTGCACGCGACACTGACTTCTCCGCGGACGGGTGCATTGGTGGTGGCTGCATGGAGGTGTGCATGGCGGATGGGTGGAACATCAAATCCGAGGATTGGTGATGATGTTGCATGTCCATGCTCATGCCCATGTCGTCGACCGGCGACTCTCCAATCGGACCCTCCATGCCTTCGAACGATGGCTGATGTGAGAAGTGTTGCGGTGGGAAGCCCTGCTGCTGGTGCATGTGGAATGGGTTCACATTGTGGAATTGCTGCGGTTGGATGTGCTGCGGTAACGCAGCCTGGAAGTGAAAGGCGGTGTTCTGCTGGCCGGCATGCAGAGCGCCATCCGATGTTGGCATTGAAAGAGGTGTGCCCAAGCCCATTCCACCGAATGCATTGGGTGTGTGCAAGTCGCCCGCTTGACTGTGGTAGATGGTGTTCGTCCCGCCAGGCGTCGGCGTGTAGTAGCCTGGCATCTGGTTGGTGAACATATTGAAGCTGTGGTTGTTGGGGTCCATGATGGAAGGTGTCAGTCCAGAGGTGCCAAAAGTCCACGGTTCATTTGAACCGGTGGGAGTGGGGTCGGCATCTTTGACATGGCGCGGAGGGTCGTCGAGAGACCTGTGAGCATTGTCTGTCAGCCAAGCGAACCGTGTGCTGCGGCGATTGCCACGCAATATGTGCTGATCAGAATAGTTATGACAGGGAATGCCCTACCTGGGATTGAGTGGTGCGTCGAGAGGGTCGGTGAGGATTGCAGGCGCGGGTCCAGCCGCCGAGGAGGTGGGAGATGTGCTCGCGCCCAGCGCCGGGAAATTGGCCTTGAAGTTCTTGTACAGCTCGTCGCTGGGTTTCTGCGATGTTCTCCTATAGTCATGGAGTCAGTATTGATGTGTCGTGGTATGTCTTGATAGAGTTTCGTGATCCAGGTCGATCTTTGTGGCAGTGTGAGAGGCTTGCTCTCGCGGCCTCTCGTCGGGCAGGCCTGGAGTTTCTGGGGGCAGCTCAAGCTCACCTGTTTCGAAACATGTTCGGCAGAAGGACAGCGTGGCAGTTACGCTCGACAAGAGTGAGGAGAGGAGAGCATGCGGTGAACGAATGTAGGATGCAGCACCGCGGTTCTGTCCAGAGGAGAGCAGTGTCGTGGTGGAGAATGATGATAAGGTCGACGGAGCTGTGAGTGTGAAACCGGTCGGAGATGAGTACAAGCCACAGGTGGGGGGCTGATGAGCAATAAGAACAGTGGGATGAATTGCAGGGATTCCGTTAGCGCTCTTTTGGTGACCATGCGTTGTTGTTTCACTCCACACACCTCTCTCGAGCCAAGCACCAGCACCTTCTACTTTACCTGTGCTGAGATGATAGAAACACACGGAATATCGAAGGACTCTCGCTCTCGGGATCCTTGCTCGCTTGCGGTGCTCGGACTCTTCAGGCTCTTACTGCTATTGACACGGCCGATGAGCATCGCTCCTGCCTATTCCGTTACCGCCGTACCAATAACGCTGTTCCTGTCATACGGACGCGCGCCCGGTCGAAGAGATCAGAGACCCTCATCGCTGCAAGCGAAAATGCTGCGCCACAGCTGTGGCGCTATTGTGTGGCGTACGAAAGTCCAGAGCGATGGAACTCACTCACCTTAGCCTTAGACTGAACGCTAGACCGAAGACCCGCATCTCGCGTCTCTAGCGTCAGCAAGCTGTGGCTCGACTCCTCTCTCGTTTCGAACGGAGGTAGCATACTCCGCTCTCGTGCCGCTTGCTGTATCCACAGGAGAAACGTCACGGGAAAGAACGGAAGTGCGTTTCGTCTTTCCTTCCATAGCGTATGAGCGAATGCAACTCAATCCGACTGTCGTACTTTTCGCCAAACGATAGCAAGATCGTCGTATCATCGAGATGACTGCTGCCCCGAATTCCCCTGCCCGGGCCCATGTCCGTCTAGTGCGTGTGCTGACAGCAGCTGCAGCGTTCTCCGCCACAAATCTAGGCTTGTATGCAGGGAGCGAGTATCATCACCCGCGCGAAAGCCATTCTTCTTGAGAGAGAGAAAAGAGGACAGAGCAGAGTGTGGCAGCATCGGGCGCTCCGACGACAGCGTGGTTAACCCTGTCCAGAACGCAGATCGAACCTACATGCAGCGCGAAGGAGCTCCAGAGAAAAAGCAGCTGTGGCGGTAATGGAAAGCCCAACCGAAATGTGGCAAAGCAGCCACGAGTAATCAGCCGGTACGTTGCGTTAGTGTTCTCCCCTCGACAATCCATTCGATCCACTTCGACACCATCGTCGTCGTAAGTGCCACGTCGTGGTTCGTTGTCGCTTGTGTCAGTCGTCGGTGCCCTGGCCGTGCTGCTCGCTTCGCATCACAGCTGTCCTCAAACCGCCCTGCCGCGCGAGCGCCGCGGTCAAAGGGTCAACCCGGTAGTTTCTACCCGTCTGCCTGGTGCGCGGTGCGACCGTCGACGGCTAGCCACAGAAGCGCGTGCGTGAGCGTGAGCAGCACAAGTGAGCAAATTTGAGCCACTGTAATGATGTATGTCTTCATCATCGATACACTGTCCATTTGCACTCCACTCTTTTGCACTCCACTCTTGTATTGTTGCAATGGCACGTCCCGACGACCACGGCCCTTCTTTTCTCTGTTGTTCGGAACCGCAGATGGGAATTTCCATCCTCAACCATTCACGATCGAAGAAGGCCTGGTAAAAATGCTACTTTGCCCATTCGTACAGGATCTTCAGTGCTTCGGTGCCGAAGACAAATAATGCCTATACATCCAGCGGACAACGATCTCGTCAGTGTACTGGTCGGTCCATTTACCTGTGCGGCTATTAAAGCGTCCAGATACGGTACCTGTCCGTGTTAATAAGGCGGCCGGTCAAGTTGTCTGTACGGCTGTTGGGGTGTTCAGACACGGAACCCGTCTTCGTCAATAAGATGGTCGGCCAGCTCATCCGTCCGCCTCAGTCTGCGTCCCTCTCCTCGTTAATGAGGTGGTTAGCCAAGTTACCTGTACGGCTATTCTAGTGGCTGTCGAGGCGTCTGTGTACGGCTGTTCCAAGCATCCATGTACCATAACCGCACGCCGTAGGCCCAAACCATCCGATGCATCCGAGCAACTGAGTAGCCTCCTCCTCTCGACCACGTGAGACAAGCCGTCGGGCAACGTGAGTAATGAATGCATGCACTCCTCACGACAACGCCGAACACCAAGACCCGGGAGCCGTGTTCCGTCGTGCCGTGCAAGAACAGGGGCAGATGGCAAGTATAGTCGCGACGAAATAGTGCGAGTGAGCATAGCCGAAACATATCGGCTCAGAGAGCTCTCATCACAGCGGGACGGCCATGTCCCTCTCATCTCAATGTATGCAATATCGATAGCCACGCTTGGACCATTTCAATAGCGCAGTCGTGGGTCCATTTGCCTGTGGCGTCGTCGGAGCTTCCAGCCGAGTTGGGGCTGACGGTCCTGCGACGAATGTCGCCAATGAATGTGCATGCATGGCATAGACACGAGGAGGAGGATCTCGCTATCGGGTGTGGCGAGTATGATGTGGCGCAGTCGATGCTCCCCGCTTTTCCTCGCTTGAGAGCTTTCTCCATCATCATGCACAACTCACGCCGTGGTCGGGCGTGTCTCCCCGCATAGTCCCGAGCACGCACAACGGAGAGCTGACGCGGTCCTGCAGTGTACTCCCACCTCGCCCTTTCCATCTGACCTGGACCTGGCGCTGATCTAAATCGAACGCGGTATCTTGTGCTGAAGATCTCTTGTACCCGACCTAGCTTCAGGCCCAATCGTGGCGTGAAATGCTACGACCATCGAAATCCAGCCTTACTAAACTTGTGGCTGCCTCCACGTCCACACTTCTCCGTCGCCAGCTAGCGGCCACAACGTGCTACTAAGCGAGCACAACAGGCAGTGGTGCGCCTTTTCAAGCCTCGTCGACGTGGCTGTCTCCTCTTCCGCCGGAATGGCTGGCACGTTATCGTCTTCTCCGGAGCTGCGCCACACTCTGAGCCGGAGCTACCCCCGATGATGCTCTATACCGCGCCCCGCTGACGAAAGGTGCCCCAATCGTTCAGCGGGGCCTTGTCCGTGTCGGAAACTTGCAAGGAATAGCAGAGTCATCCAGTCCGGCAGATGTCGGGAAGAGAAGTTTCGGAACATCTGCCCCGCTCTCATGGTGGCACCGAGCACTGAGCACATGCATCCACCCACGCCCGCACGGTTCTTGTCGCAGTGTTAGAGGTGCGATGAAGCAGACTTCTTTCTCATGGCATCCATGTCGGTAGGGCGGGATGCAAGCCACGTAGATGTGTTCCACACCGCGGTGGATAAGGATGGCGGCATTTGGCGCACGGGATTGATGATGAAATGCAGCAGCTTTCAGTCGAGATCTGGAGCACCGCGCTTTCCAGTGGAAGCATGATCAGATCCGAGCATCGATGTTGAAGTCTCACCTCGTGCAGTCCTGGGTCTCAGTGAATGCGCGGCAACGTAGCTGAGTCCTGAGCGCACATATCGGACGCTACGAGACCTTGCGCCTGACCAGCACGTGCACCCGTGCATCTGTCACAAACTGCATGCACAGCACGGTGAATGTGCGAGCGGTGAAACTGGAGGCGAAGCACCATGCTGCATCATCATTGATAGAAAGTCTTCTCAGCAAGCCACCTCAAAGAAAATCAGGAGAGGTCGGTGTACATTATCCGTCCGGTCCGAGCGTTTGACATGAGATGCCTCACAATGCTTAAACCATGAGAAGGTTTGTTGCGAAACATACCGCTCGGGAGCGCCAGCCAACGTAATTTCAACGTCAGCGAAGCAACCGCTCCAGCCATCGCATCCGATGCCAGGCAAATTGAAGGAAGGAAGGAAGGCCATCAGCACGGGCGACTGTTCTCCCGACGAAGGTCGCCGCTATCAGAGTGCATCGACATCGCGCTATGGCTGCTCTTCGCGCTCGATCGCCGCTCTCCGCCTGACCGACCGACCAGGCTCACTGTCTCCCTGCCATTGGCAGCACGAGCAGCTGCAACAGCGAGACTGCTTGGACTGCCTCTCAGACTCATCGTGTGGTCCAGCAGTCGATTACTGCTCTTTGACTTGAGACCGCCAGCCATGGAGCTTACGTCGTAGCTCGAAGGTGTGCGGCTCACAGCTGGAGAACTGTAGACCGAGCTCGCGCGGGAAGTGCTGCGTCTCACGTTATCGTCCGAGTGCTGAATAACTGTGAGAAGACTTGACGACGAGTCCTCCCGCTCTTGCCTTGGTCGTGCTAGAGCATTGAAGCTGAAGACTGGAGTTGGGATGCGGGATAGAGATCGTCCTTCCGAAACTGGAGCAGAAGTCGTTGGACTGGGCGCCACAGGCGAGAGAGAGCGATCCACGGCTTTCATCTTCGGGTTGTCCAGTAACGTGCATAGGGAAACGCTCTTGCGCAGAGTCTTCGTGACGTGCGGCGAGAGATTCTCAGATGGCGTGAGCTGAGCAGCGAAGTCGTCTCCAGGTTCGAAGGAGAACCTCCGCTGCAGCACGGGTGATATGTCAACACTCAGCTGAGGCCTCAACTTTTGGAGGAAACCCGACGCGCGCGTCATGACAGAGGATCGTTTGACAATTGCATGTTGAGGCACGGTCTTGGACGAGGCTGCAGAATGGCTCGCCGATAAATTGATGCCCAAAGCGTTGGGCATACTTGTGGTCCGGTCTGCATGTTGGACAGGAGGACTTGGAAATAGGTCCAGCAGCTGTGGCGTAGTTGTCCGAGGAGGTTCAACATTACGACGGCGTGCAACTGTGCTTGCGAAGTTCTCGATGGCGGCTTCGTTTTCCCGGGCCGGATTCGTGCTAATCCGAATATCAGTGATCGTGGGATCATCGTCGGGCAGCGATTCATCCGCGCAGCTCGAAGCTGAGAATGACTCCTCTGTCGTGCTGGAGTCTGTGCGAGGTCTGCGACGACCGCTCTGTCTTGCTGCCTGCCTCTCAAGCATCGAGGCCTCTCCCAGAGAAAAGCGCATATCGATCGGTGGAGTGCCAAAGGGCAAGTCGTCATGTACGTTGGTCATGGATTTCTTCTGCGTCAGCTTCATCGACACTTTTCGATCTTGGTCGGATGGTGATTGAATCAATGGCTTCATCGTGGCTGCGAGAGATCAGCAGGAGTCGACGTTTCCAAGAGCATGGATCGGACTTACCTCTCTGGTTGCTGAAAGACTGATCCTGAATTCGTTGCGTCTTCTCGAGAAATTCGAAGATGGTCTCTTTCCTCCCCAGGCCACCAGCGTTACGATGCCGGAGTTTGCTGTCCTGCCGGGCCAGGGTGACTTCAGCCACGCCTCTCTTGCTCGCCTTTGCGAGCAGCACTTCCAATCTCTTCACTTCATCCTTGTAGTCCTGCTTCTCATCTTCCCAGTCCCTCTCCGCCATATTAAACTTGGACGCCACCGCTTTGCACGTCGCCGTACGTGCATCGAGTTGTTGCTGGACCGAGAACTTCTCCTCCTTCAGCTTATTGTAGCCTTCGAAGATGCGCATGAGTGAACCGTTGAAGTGCATATCGAGATGGACGAACGGATTCGACATGAGATGGCACATCACTGCGTCCATTTCATCTTCTGGCTTTGGGTCGGGATACAGCTGGTCGGTTGGCCATTTGGGCAAGTGTGGGCCGGTCAGATCGTCGGCTTGCGGAGCGGGTTTCGAAGGTGGGTTGAAGTACGATGATAGCTTTGGCTTGAGGCGCAGCTTGGGTGTCGTTGGTGAGAGCACATCATCAGGCTCTTCGAACTCTGCGGTAGGAGTGGGCGCAGGCGTGCGGCTTCTTGCTGGCTGTATCTTTCGCCGCCATTGCTGTATGTCGGCCATGTCGGAGGGTAGGATGGGTCGGACATTCAGAAACTGTGTATTGATGTCGCTGCGGGAGGTTGGTGGGCTGATTTCTTGTGGATGAGTTGTTGAAGTGAAGTTGACATAGCGTTCTTGCTGACCCGTCGTGGGTATTCACTTGTGGAAGGGAAGGCGCAGAGTGCACAACTACGGATGTCTTCAGGTCTGCAGAACACGGCAGATAGAGACAGAGATTTATGATAAAAGAATTGGAGGTTCTGACATTGTAACGTGTGGCTGTGCCAACGATCGGCTTTTCATGCTACTTACTATTGAGTGTCTTGCTGCGCGCCAGCTCGGTCTCCCATACACGAGAGACTTGCTTCGGCGTTCAGCCATCTGACTGATTGCACAAAGTACACGCCGCGCTCACCCTGCTCTCCAAATGCCTCTGCAGCTCTGGCAGCTCTGGCAGCGTATCTTTCTGAGTTGTTACCACGTCTTCATGCACAAACGTCGACGGAGTACACGACGTCCGTGTTTGGTAATGAAATGGCAATGATCAATCTTGGCAAGTTTTGGATATTCCTTCAGTCACCGTTGCACAGAAATGCTAGGTGCTGTACACACATATGCCGGTTGCGGGGGAGGGAGGGATGAAGGAGGATGGAGGATGGTTGTGAGAACAGGAGGGATGCTCTCAAGGTGGGGAGTCTTGTCGAGAATGTTATCAGTCCGTTGAAGCCGCAAGAGTGGTGGGTGTGTGCGAATTGGCATATCAGGCCTGCAATTCAGCTACCTTCGAGACAAAGCCGCTCAAAAGTAAGTGCATCGTCCGAACGTCGTGTTGTGCCGCAGCACTCCGTGATGAAGCCGTCGAAGAAATTCGCCCGCTCAATGCTCCAGATCTTTCTTGACCATGAACTCGCTTATGCCGCATCACGCTTGCCCTCCTTGACCTCCTTCTGTGCGGTTGTCAGTCTCCGGCTCGTTTTTGCGCGCGGTGTTGTTCTGAACATACGAGTGCCTTCATTGTTCCGTGAAGCGCATGTCTGTGGTTTCGTCGGAACTTGGGGTCGGTTCCTTTGAGTGAAGGGTATCTGTTGGTCTTTGGCTTCTTGATACTGCGTGAACATTTCCGTCAGCTGTCGTCTTCCATCTTGTTCTCGTCCTCCATGTATGCCATGCTCGTGATTATATTGGGGTGGAAAGGTCGAGGAAATCGTTTCGGGGGATTCATACCCGTTCTTGTGGTTCTTCTTCGACTGATTGTGCTGCGACGAGTTCTTGGATTCTAGAGATGATTAGCACGGCTAGCAAGAATTCCTGCTAGAGTCGACATACTGGCCATTGCGACGGTTGTGATGCGTAACTTGGGTTGCGAAGAAGTCAGATGTGTCGTGCAAGCCGATGAAGCGAAGTCCACAATGCCAAGCAACCGAATTCTGCAGCCAGCGAGGGCGTTCCTTCCAGTCCGGCAGTCAATCACGTGACGTGGGCGAAATGTGAAAGCGTCCCTCCAGGCTGTCTCGTCGAAGAATGTATCGCACTGAGACTCACGAGGCATTCACCCAAATCGAGATCTATCATTCCTTGAAGCTCAAAATCATGTAATACATCAGTCTGCTCCAGACTACCCTACCAGTCGCGCCGAACCATTGAATTCAATATGCACAATGCTCATACCTCACTCTGCTTCGACCCAGCAACAGTGACGAGACCCACCTTCGGTCCACTTCCATCGTCGAACTATCGGAACAATCACGATCCTCCCTCTCTCTCACACACAATCCTCTCATCTCATGTCAATTAAGCCTTTCCAGCAGCCTTCTTCGCCATGGTGTTGAGCGCACTTCCGTTGTGGAACCACTCGATTTGAGGCTCGTTGAAGGTGTGGCTGAGCGGGATCTCGAACTCCTTGCCGCCGTTTGCCGGGTGCACCTTCATGGTAAGAGGCTTGCCAACGGCGAGCTCAGTGCACATGAGATCAATCTTGTCATCGGGCTGGATCTTCTCATAGTCGGCCTCGTTGGTGAAGGTCAATGGAAGCATACCCTGCTTCTTCAAGTTGGTCTCGTGGATACGGGCGAACGAACGGGTGATGATGGCAAGACCACCAAGATGTCTTGGCTCGAGAGCGGCGTGTTCACGGGAAGAGCCCTCACCGTAGTTCCAGTCTCCAATAACGACCCACTTGATGCCCTTCTTCTTGTAGTCACGGGCAGTAGCTGGGACAGCGTCGACGTCACCAGTCTCCTGGTTTTTGACCTTGTTGGCCTCGCCGTTGGCAATGTTGATGGCACCGATAAGCATGTTGTTCGAGATGTTGTCCAAGTGACCGCGGTACTTCAACCAAGGGCCAGCCATAGAGATGTGGTCGGTAGTGGTCTTGCCCTGGCACTTGATCAGAATTGGCATGTTGAGGGCGTCCTTGCCGTCCCATGCCTCAAAGGGCTCGAGAATCTGGAGACGGTCCGAGGTTGGGGAGACAGCGACAGAGACAGAGGAGCGGTCGGCGGGAGGAGCCTGGTAGGTGTCCTGACCTGGGTCATATCCGCTGGCGGGCAGTCCGTCACCAGTAGGCTCCTTGAGCTTGAAGTCCTTCCCATCCTTGTCTTTCAACGTGTCGGTGAGAGGGTTGAATGTGAGGTCTCCGGCGAGGGTCATGGCGACGACAATATCGGGAGAGGCGACGAAAGAGTGGGTGGCGGGGTTGGCATCGTTGCGTCCAGTGAAGTTGCGGTTGTACGAGCAGATGATCGAGTTGGCCTCGCCCTTCTTGACATCGCGACGGTCCCACTGGCCTGATGGATTATTAGCATTCTGTCAATGGTCGACGAGTTTCACTGCAAGAGGACGTACCGATACATGGGCCACAGGCGTTGGCAAGAACCAGACCTCCGAAGGACTCGAGGGTGTTGAGGATGTTGTCACGCTCAATCGTAGCTCTGATCTGCTCGGAACCAGGGGTGACGGTGAAGAGAGCCTTGGCCTTGATACCGTGGTCGAGAGCGTCCTGCGCAATGGATGCAGCGCGGGACATGTCCTCGTATGAGGAGTTGGTGCATGATCCAATAAGACCAACCTTCAGCTCTTGCGGCCACTTGTTCTCCTTGACCGCTTCGGCGAACTTGCTGATGGGTGTCGCAAGATCGGGAGTGAACGGTCCGTTGATGTGTGGCTCCAGCTCGCTGAGATTGATCTCGATGAGCTCGTCATACTCGGCACCCTCGTCCTCGCGGAGCTCGGCGGCGTATCCACGGGCGAAGTCACCGATGTGCTGGCGCTTGGTAGCGGCGAGGTACTAGAACGAAGAAGCAGAAAATCAGCAATCGTTAGATCGCGAAAGGCACAAGATGATCCGGATTCAACTCACGTCATACATCCTGTCGTTGAAACCAAAGAGCGAGGTAGTGGCACCGATCTCGGCACTGTTTGGAAAGGTCAGTAATCATGTCTCGACTGCCGTAACTCGACGTAGTGCCTCCGTAGCTCCACTGAAACTGAACTGCGCAACTTGCACCTCAAAGGCTTGGTGTGTACAGTCCCAGCAGGAGAACGGAAGTAGCTGTTTTCAGACTCACCCCATGTTGCAGATGGTGGCCATGCCAGTGCAGGAGATGCCGTTGGTACCTGGTCCATGGTACTCAACGATAGAGCCAGTACCTCCCTTGACGGTGAGAATACCAGCGACCTTGCAGATAATGTCTGTTCCAAAGTCAGCCATTGCACTTCCTTATAGATTGCCCGGCAATGCATACCCTTTGGAGTGGTCCAGCCGCTCATCTTGCCGGTGAGCCTGACACCAAGAACCTTGGGAGCCTTGACCTCCCAAGGAAGGTTGGCCATGACATCGACGGCATCGGCACCACCGACGCCCACGGCGGCCATACCAAGACCACCAGCGTTGGGAGTGTGCGAATCGGTACCGATCATGAGACCACCGGGGAAGGCGTAGTTCTCAAGCACGATCTGGTGAATGATACCAGAGCCTGGCTTCCAGAAACCAATGTTGTATTTGGCGCACGAAGTGCTCAAGAAGTCGTAGACCTCCTTGTTGATGTCGTATGCCCTCGCAAGATCCTTCTCGTTTCCGACTTGCGCCTCAATCAAATGATCGCAGTGCACAGTCGAAGGCGTTGCCACGGCGTCCATGCCGGCGCTCATGAATTGGAGGATGGCCATCTGAGCTGTGGCATCTTGGCAGGCAACACGATCGGGTCGCAGCTTGAGGTAGCTCTTTCCACGCACGAGCTCCTGGTTGTGAGGGTCGTCCAAGTGAGAGTAGAGGATCTTCTCGGCGTAGGTGAGAGGCTTGTTCAGGCGTTTCCGCACAATGTTCAAGGTCTCGTTCATGCCGGCGTAGTTGATGTAGTGGCCCTTTTCCCAGTTGGTCATTTCGACCTTCTTCGTGAGGGCGGAGTCATTGACGGTAGCAAAGGACCGCTGTCCCAAACGGGGCTATCGAGGAAGAATTCGTCAGTGGATGTCGTTGGTGATGATGATTGCAGACACCCCGCGGCAAGGGTGCTCCAGCTATCGATATGGAGGAGATACATACCAGCTGGCGGGCTGCGACTCTGGCGGACAGCATCCTGACGGTCGTCTCGGTGCTGTGACTGGTATATATGAATTCAGTGAGAACACTTGCAGGTCCAACAATAGGCCTGAAGCATGAATTGTGGTGGTCGGGTGCGGAGAGGTGAGGCGCAAAAGAAAGAACGTCTCCGAATCGCAAGCGGAAACAGAGCTTGCAAGCAACAGTGAACGGCGGGCCACCGGCTATGAGCGCTAAGTAAGCCAATGTATTGCGCGCGGTGATTGGCAGCTTGTTCCTCGGTAGCAACCACGGCTGGGCAATCTGGCCTGCAGACTACGAAGATTTTCCTAGCGCCGCTCGTGTTACCGATATCGCCCGCGTTTTGGGCTGACAATTTCCTGCTCAGTGACTTGGAAGCGCATACGCATACGGTGCACGAGACCTCAACAAACATCCGCGGAACTTCAACCTCCGCTCGTGCATACACTGCCACCATGCCGGCCATTCGCGGACCCAAGAGCAAGTCGAAGACGAGACGGCACACTCGTGACCTCGATCAGGTCCACGCCGACACCCAATCGCAAAAGCACCTCCAGCAGTACAAGGACACAAAAGCTCCGGAGGATCTTCCAGGTTTCGGACAATTCTACTGCACCGAATGCGCAAAATGGTTCGAGTCGGAGCTGAACTACGGCAAGCACATCAAGGGAAAGCCGCACAAGAAGCGTGTGAAGCAGATGAAGGAAGAACCATACAGTCAGAAAGAGGCTGAAGCTGCGGTGGGCTTGACGACGGACAACGGCAGGAGAGCAGTCGAGGCAGACATGATCGATGCGTCGGACAACGAAGACGTGCGATGAACATTGCTCGCAGACTCTTCGGGACTGAAGTCACAGCATCCACATGACACACACGGATATGAGACAATCCGCTTCGCAAAGAGTTGTAGTCTCTCTGGGAATCACCGCAAAATGAGACGGCCCATATGTCGCTCATTCTATGAGGGCAACATTCTATGCGCAGACTCGAAGCGCTTCACACTTTTTGAACTACGCCAAGACTTGAAACTTCACATGAAAGTCAGATGAGCGGGCTTCAGCCGCCCATCCGATTTCGGAAGGGGAAGCGGACTTGCACACCGGCACTACCCCGTGGAGGATTTCCTCGCTCGGGGACATCGGCGCCACGAACGAAGCGCACGTACGTCAGCGACGACGAATATCGTCTGGCCGGGCATTCTCAAGCCTTTCCTTGACGATACATGTCTTAAAATAAGCGAAGCATACATCGACAACGAGTTCCTACGGTGCGTCCTAAAGAGACGAATCTCCGTATCAAAGTATCACAGTGGCTGCGCCGAGAGCACTAAGCATTCAAGTCTTTCATCTATCGGCCTGGTACCATTCTATAATTCCGGTGCATCCTTTATCCGCAGGTCCTGTCTTACACCCTCGATCCACATCGCCGACATTGCATGCCGATGAACCTCTACTTGGTCACTTCCTGTTGCCTCCACCTCGAGAGCTTCTCCTGCAGCGGCACAACGCTCAATCAGTCTCTCGATTCCCGCAAGCCGGCGACGGGATAGCTTGAGCAGGACTGGCATCGACTCACGACTGTCTGTCAGGGTGCATGAATGTGGTTCTCGTTGCGCAAATCTTCTTCGCCGGCAACGCTGCAATATCCTGTGTGTCTTCGCCATCACGCATACGCTTGTCATTTTGCTTGTCTCGTAAGCGTTTGACCAAAGCCTTCGACTCCCGGAGCTTCCTCTCTAAGCTGCCCACGCGATCCTGCTCGATCCCTCGCTTTTCGTTTCCTTTTCTTACGGTCTCCTGCTCGGCTGCATGTTTGCCTTTCCATCGCTCGACCTCTGCCAGCTGCTTCCCAATCTCCTCCGACAGCTCCTTGCATACAGTGCCGTGGTCTAACTTCTCCTGCTCGCGTTGTGCGGATAGGAGGTCACAATCGTTTTCCAGCTGCGCGATCTGACCCTGAAGTTCTAGATTGGTCAACTCGAGCTTCGTCGTCGACTCTTTGTTCGATGCAAGAGTACGCTTCAGTAAGACGATTGTCGACGAAGCCTCTTCTTGCTCCTCGGCGCGATCCGTAGCCTCCTGCACGAGGGCAGCGTTCGTAACGGAGCCCTCTGTCAGCCTCTCATCGGCCAATGTCACTCTACTTCGCAGTACCTCGATCCCCAAGCACTGGGCCTCGTTGATCTCTTGAGAGACACGAAGGTCATCCTCCAAACCAGCAATGGCCTCGTCCTTCATCTGCGCGCTCTGTTTGACCACCTTGACCTCCTCGGCAAGCTCAGTTTCGCGCTTGCACAATGCAGAGATCTCGAAGCTGTATTCACTTCTGACGAGCGCAATGTCTTCTTCATGCTCCTCCGCGTCCTCGTTGGCGCGGCGCACTACTTCATCGAAACGTTGGCGACACTCATTCTCGAGAACATCTTTACGCAATTGCAAGGCGACCATCTCAGCCGCGCGATTGTCAAGGTCAAGCTTCAGCCGATCGATCTCCTCCTTGAGCTCCAAGTTCAGTGTCTGAGTTTCTGCATTCTGCTTCTCCACCTCCTTCAGCTGGTCCCTGAGTTTCCAGTTGGTAATTCCAAAATTGTAGATCTCAATGTCTTGATTGGCGCTCCGCTTTTTCACCTGGCTCAACTGCTCTCTGTGTGTACCTTCAACCTCAGCGAATTGCCGCTGAGCAGCCATTGCGCACGCATCGCCAATCATTCGACATCTCTGGTCTATGCTGGTCTCGGTCTGCTGAGGCGCAGCAGAATTGGGAGAGTCGACACTGGATCTCGGTGAAGGTGGCAAGTCATGTTGGCAGCAGATCTCCATGTCGTTTGCAGAAGCGAACTTAATCCGTTGGCGAGAGGATCTCCTGCTGTGGTGTGTAGAAGGGGCTTGATGGACCGAATGTGTTGATACGGATGTAGGTGGGAGCTGGAGACTCTGCTTCCTCAAGCACGAGCTATGGTCTTGTCCTCACCGCTGTTCGTCTACAATCTTGCGCAGAGACCGAGACAGGAGGTTGGTTGCTGCGAAGCTCGTTTCAACTTCATGTCGGTATCCGTGGCAAACGCCGCACCTCGCCGGTTTGCCAACTAACCAGTCCTTTGTTACAGTGAAGATTGGAGGAGTCCGACCACATACTGAAAGACTCTGTGTCATGTACCGGTCCATTGAGCGATCTTGCGACGAGAAAGAAGATTTGATCGCTCGGAGATGGGCGCCACGACGTCTCACACCAGCGATGGAGGCTGATGGATGGCCGGCTGTTGAGGAACATGGAGCAGGAAGGGTTGTCTTCTGCCAGCGCCGATCGCGATGTCTGTGTCGACAACAGCGTCTGGTGATGTCTATGGGAGAGAGTTGTGGCAATAGCAGTATACTACGTGGATGGATTGGAAAGCACTCGACAAGTCAAGTTCTTTCTCACTGGCACAGACTCGAATTGTTCTTTTGGTTCTGCATTGCGGGACTACCTCACAACATGCAAAGCCGGGTATCTTGTTGTTACGCACCGGCCGTCGGCCAAGCACACACTCTTACATCTCCGTTCTCTGCTCGAAATGCACTGCACGACTTGCACCTCAGTGGCTGGACTGGGCAATAAGAACAAGACCACTGAGGCGACGCGGTCTTCAAGCGTCCTCTCCGCCAGAGCTCTTCCTCAGCGACGAAAACCTCTGTTCCACCCTCTTCCCCTGTTAGGTCCTCGTGGAATACCGCCTCTGCCGCCGCGATACGAGCCACACTGCGGAACAGGATTCGCGCGCTGCCGCTTCGCCGGCGGTGACGCCTCATCGTGATCCTGCACAGTCCCCTCGGTCGGAGCTGTCACCATGCCGCGGTGGACCCCGATACCAGGAGTGTGAATCGCAGTGGCAAGCCCTCTGATGCGTTCATTCTCAGCCCTCTCTCGCTTGAGTTTGCCGCACAGTATCGTGATGTCCTTATCCTTCGCGGCAGTGGAAAGGTCGGCCTGAACTTGCTGCTCCTTTGCTTTGGCTGTGAGATGAGTGACCTGCTTCTGCTCCGCCTCTCGCTTCTGCTCAGCGTCAGCACACTGGGCTTTGAGGTCCTTCATCTGCGCGAGCAAACTCTTCATTTCACGTTCTCGTGCTACCTCCTCTTGCAGGAACTTGGCTGCCTGGGTTTCGCCGTGTTGTCGCAGCCCATCGATCTCTTCCTGGAGCTGTCGATTGGCTTCCTCCACTTCCTTGATGGGCTTGTGTGTGTCGATCTCGCGCTGGAGCTTCGCGATCCTCAGTGTATCTTCCTTCTGCCGTGCGGTCTGGGCGGCAATGTCTTGCGTAAGCGAATCGTTTGTGTCGTAGGATTCTTTCAGTGCTCGACTACCAATTGTCTCTTCATTTCGCAGATCGACGTTTGCGTTATTCAGGGCGTCGTTCTGTTCTTGAAGCGTGCGGCATTGGTCGCTGAGATCTGAGATGTTTCCTTTCTGACTTGTGATTGTCTGCTTGAGATCCGCTGCGTCCTCATCAAGACGATCGCAGCGCTCCGATACTAAAGCGAGCTGTTCATCTGCGGCCTTGCTTTGCGTCTTTTCCAACGTGAGATCGGCCTTCAATTTGTCCTTTTCCTCCTGGAGGGAAATGAGGCGCTCTTCCTGGCGATCGAGATTATCTTGCTGCTGTTCGTTCCTCAATCGCAGCTCAGCATTCGCCTGCCGAAATCCGGCCTCCTGCTGCTGGGAGCCCGCGAGCTCATCGACGAGTTGTTGATGCCGCGGTGCCGCCTCTTCCAGAAATCTGGACAGCTGTTGCTTTTCGAGGGCCGCTTGCTCCAGTGATCTTGAAAGCTCTTGCTTTTCGGCAACCAGTTGAAATATGTCTTTGCCTCGGTTCTCGCACAGCTGTTGGGCGTGTCCGAAAAGCCATACGGTCTTGTGATCAAGAGCTGCGCGCTCTTTCATCAGCTGGTTGACATCGCTGGCGATGTTTTGAAAGCCCATGTCCCGGATCTGCTCGTAGTGCTGGGGCAAGGCCGAGCTAGGAGAGAAAGCTTCGGAATCTGGTGATGGCGGTAAGCCATGAGGATGGTTTCCTTCTGCGACTCGCTCCATGATTGGCACGAGGTGTCCTTGTGATCTTTCGGCCGAGACGTCGGAACAATTGCCCTGGAGACAATTGAGGAGGTGGCTCTAGTGACAATTTCGATCAAGATCCAACCCACCAAGGAGAAGACCGCTTGGGTTAGAGGATGCGTACCTTGGAGGCATTCTTTGTTCGTAAGATCAAGCAGGTTCCCGAATCAGGAGGTTGACTACTGCACTGCTCGTTTCGACTTCATGTAGGTATCCGTGGCAAACGCCGCACCTCGCCGGTCTGCCAGCTGAACATTGTTTTGTCGCAGAAAAGACAGGAGCATTACCACGGTGCACTGGAAGACTGTGCGCCATGCATAGTCTGTTACTGACTCTGTCATGGGGTGAAAGGACCGCGGTTTGAGTGTTTGATAACCAGGGTGAGAGTGAGGATCAAAAAGGGCAAAGTCGACAAAATGTTGGCCGTCCAAACGACTCTGAGACATGTCGCACAGTCAACCTCGTCGATGGGATAGATGCAGTAGGGAGTGTGCGTGTACTTCCAACAACTTCAAGCGGTCAGGGAACGCGCAGCTCGTCATCGTATATTACCAAGTGAGATCCAGCCACTCTGCGGCGAGGCCAAGCACCTATCGAGTTCTGCTTCGGAAACATCTTGTCGAACAAATCTGTGCTCTCCTGCTCAAATTGCACAGTCTCACTGATCAGATGGAAGTTGTGCGTTCTCATTCAAGACAGGCCATGGAGTGCAGTCGTCGAAACGGACATTGTAATTGAAAATTGGTCGTTCATTCATGCTCCTCGTAAATGCATGGCCGGCTAGCACCGCGACGGTCACAGTCATGCGCAGGGTGTCTCCATTGAGCCCTTGAATAGCGAGATGCATCTGTTCGCATCGTGCGTGCATCCATGTCGTCCCGTCCGTGCCAGCGGATCTCGTCCATGCCAGCCAGGTTGAATCCGCGCCAGCCGGGTCTTTGGCAGGACGCCCGGTCTTTCCAAACTCCTCAGGACTGAACAGATCGCATGTCCTCCAACACCAAAGTCCCAAAAACGTGTACTAATGAAAGAAACGATGGTATTAATCGAAATTGAAATGTGTGCAAGAAGCTCAAGCATGGCATGAAGGACCAGCTGCATTTCCCATCATAACATGATGTCGGCGAGTTGGCGACTCATCCTCTCGTTGCCCATGAGAGGTAGTGGCCATCTCTTCGTCAAGAGCACCACAGTCGGAACAGCCAGCGTTGGAGTAGTCGCGGTCGTGTTGAGACTGAAATGGAAAACCGCAGCTCCAGCAATTGTGGTAGATCTACCGAGAGTCAGAGACTTCCTGAAGGCTTGGCTGGGACGGACTGACCTGTCCATCCTTTCCGAGTCTCCGCTCTGAATCACGCCGCATGAGTGGTATCGTCCTTGGGGATGTGCTCGGTGAGCTTTGTGTCTCGGAGGATTTCGTAGTATAGATTGGCGAGCGAGTCTCAAGCGGCCTCGCAACGCTTTTGGTGCCTTTTCCCGCGGCTGGTTCGGCCATTGTAGCAAGATCATTCGATGAGCCTTGTGAGGAAGCGCTGGAAGATCGTGAACCGCTTGTTGTCGGGCTCGCGGATTCTTTACGGCCGTCGTCTTTCCGTAACGACTCGATTCGTGCGGCCTCGAAGCGGGCAAGCGATCTTCGAAATTCGATTACACAAGGATGTTTGGCCATGGCAATGATTTGGCTGATATTCGTGATCCGCGGCGATTTGAAGGGAGTGTTCTGAGCAGACGGAGGATTTGGGAATCGAGCGGAATAGTCCACACCATTTAAAGAAAGTGCTGGTCACGTTCTTGGTACTCACGTCAGGTATGCATGGTGACGGGAGGTGTTCACCGAGGGGATAGTTCCGCTTACCTACCTAGGAACGCTGGGGTCGGCCTGCATGCATAGATCCCTACTCCGATCGAAACAGCCTTGTAGCTGTGCGCTTGCGATCACTGCACTTTGCTGACGTTTCGGCTGGCTGTAGCCTTTCCGGGGACTGGCCTCTCGGTTTGCAATTTGATATTTGCAGGCGGGCGAGGGACAGTATCGTATCGAACCTTTCAAGCCCTTCGTCGGAGTCCTGGCCGGTTGGTCTGGCTCTCGGTGCCGGTTTGCCATCGACTGTTCAGGCCGATCGCAAGCGCTCCTCGCGACACCTCCTGCATCCTCCGCCGTATATGCGCACCGGCAGAATCCTCTCGCGGCGAGAAGGTCTCTTTGCAGTTTGAGACATACGGACTACGCCAATACCACGGAACGTCGAATCCCCGAGAAATCGCTCTCTCGCCATGAAGAATCGTCGCTGGGTGCTTATGCATTGAGCAGGGAGATGCGTCCGCTTGCATGATTCCATTGCTCAGTCGATCGAGTTGTGGGCCATGGTGTTGCAGATGTTCTCACGGATCGGCGAGTGCATTGTCAATCGGACCTACGGCCGAGTCGAACAAGGGAGGTGGCAGCGGGCAAAGCAACCAATTCAGGCTCTAACCACGTCTGGCTTAGATGCGGGTCTACCCTTTGGCCAAACCACAATTGACTTTGACATGTGAGCTTCTATCAACTCCATCGACTCCCCGGGCCTGCTCTGAAAGTACTGCCAGTCTGTCTTAATCGCGCCATGGCCGACCAACGAGCACACATGCAATCCCTGACCGACGAGTATCAAGGTTTGCAGACCGGCAAGTCCATCCACACTTCAGCTGACACTTCTCAACCGATTACTCATAAATTTACCCATCCCAGAGCTCACCACCCTGATCTCCGCTCGGCAAAAGCTCGAATCCCAGCAACAGGAGAATGCAAGTGTGAAGAAGGTGTGTTCGGCTGTATCGAGATCCCTGAAGCACGGAAGAGATCCACTCACCCGTTCCGCAGGAGTTCAAGGATCTCGACGATGATGCAAAGATCTACAAGCTCGTCGGCCCTGTGCTGCTGAAGCAGGAGACCTCCGAGGCGAAGAGCACGGTGGAGGGAAGACTGGAGTATATTGAGAAGGAAATGTGCGTATCCGAGACTCGCTGGGCCTCGCTTCCATCCAATTGACCCGTTCGGCAGCAAAAGAATCGAGGAGAGCATCAAGGGTATCCAGGAGAAGAGTGAGGGAAAGAAGATGCAGGTCAGTGAATCCTCCGCTCACCGTCTGGTTTGTTTTACAGTATGCTGACGTGTGACCTGCTAGATCATGCAGCTGCAGAACCAAATGCAGCCAGCACAGCCATAGAGGCGCGCAGCTACAGCAATCGAGACGTGGATGGGAGACACACACGTCCAATCGCGGATCGCGGCTTGGGTTTCCATACTTCAGCCCGTTGATACCACCATCACGGAGTGTTCGAGACATGCAGCTCGAGTACGGCCGTGTGAAGTTCGGACTCGACACATCCTCGCAGTATTCCGTCGGTCGCCACCCATCTGACCGGTTTCGCTAGGGACCGTGGAGCCTGATCTTCACGCCCCTAGTCCGGACAGGAGACTCGTCTATCAGGCACCGGATTGGACATGCAGCTCGGTATAGACTATTACTGCCAGGTCTCGTCCCTTGAATGCTTATCGTCCGGGCCGCGCACTCCGACATCACCGCCCCCACCGCCCGCTGCGGTATTGTCTTTAGGCAAGAGTGGCACGTGCTAGATCCCAGGGCCAACGCAATCGTTGCCTCGTCACGTGCACGACTGCAATGGGGACTCCGGACCGGCAGGGTCCCCGGCAGTTCGCGCATCTCCGGGTCCTTGCGTATGGCTAGCAAGCATGTATACTGGTCGTGTGTGCCCCTTTCCCAACCCATGTCTGATGTGCGACTCTCGCGCGACGTCAGGCATATCGACATTATATTGATGCAAAGCTCCTGCATATCCATTCATGTCTTGCTTGTAAGTGTTATGCCACGTCACGGTGCTTCACCGTGTTGGCCAACTTGCATAGCGAGACCCCGCCGTGAGGTTTCGGATGAACAGAGCAGACTAGGAGGTAGCAGATCATTCGGCTGGCGAACACGGTAGATTTCGACAAAGAACGAAGATGACGTGATCCGACCAAAACATCAAGTTGCTTCTCGTGAATAAGCTTCAATGAGACTTACCCAAATCCGTCTACCTGTGTACGTTGAAGACGTTTGCCCGAGTGCTCTCGTTAACGTGGAGAAGGCTTTCAAGCCCTTAACCATCTCCAACACTGTACCAAACATGTCACGTCTAACTCCCAACCTCCACCCTCTTTCCCAGCACAGTCCTCGCCTCCGCTTCGCTCAAAGTCTCCAGTCCAAGTTGCTCCAACGCATGTCTCGCGCCCTCGTTATCCATGAACACCAGCCTCTCGGCCTGGAACAGACTCATGTGCTTCCCCTGAGCCACCTCCTCTTCTCCGTCCTCCTCCTCACCCCATGCACTCGCCTCATCGTCGCCATTGGAGTCAGTCGACTTAGCAGTCTGCTTGCGAGCGATCTCGCCGCGAACAGGTAGGCTGAGCAACGTGATACCCTCCAACAGTTTCCGCATCCCGACCCGCGCCTGCCCATTCCCAGCGTACTTGTCAATGCCAGCACACACCGCTCTCATGTCGGTTGTGAGCTGCGTGGCACCGGCTGTGGAGAAGGTTGTCCTCGAGCCGTGCAGCAGATGATCCCAGACATAGGTCTGTACGAGATGGCAGATTTGCCGACTGATCCGTCGCAAGGGTACTTTGCCGAGCGCGCGACGTAGGAAGGCGAAGTAGTCCGCTAGTATGGTGAGTGTCGGGTCCAGTTCGGAGGAGACGGAGTTAGAGTGCGAGGAGGTGAGCGAAGACCAAGTGGAGATGCTCGCGTAGGACTTGAGAGCCTGGCGGATATCGTAGGTCATTGTGTCCACGAGGATAGACTCGCTGCGAACTCGAAGTCGTTGGTAGCTCGCTGCGGTCTCATCGAAGAGAGCGCCTTGCAGAGTGCCATCCGTATCCGAGACGCCGAGCGCGGAGCTAGTCTTCTGCTGCACCTCCTGCCAGCTGCCAATGTTCTGCCCGATGGCGTTCTTGGAGCGATATTCAAGCTCCACCCATAGCTCAAGGAAGAAGACATCGTCGCTCCAGTCCCGCATCGCGCGCTCGAGGTAATCAGCGGAGCCGAAGACGCGGCAGATACGGTCAAGGCCGCGCACGCCTTGCAGTTCGGCGAGCTGCTCTTTCGTCAGGCCGTGCATGGTGCGACCGACGGTGGAGGTCATGCCGAGGTAGGCTTCGAGGCCGGATTGTAGTCGGCGGTGGTAGCGGTCAAAGATCTCGATTTGAATGTCGATGAGGAATCGAACCTTTTGGCTGAAGCTGGACAGGTTGCGATAGCGTTCGGTGATGGTTTCAAGGAGATCGTTGACGCGGATCGCGGCTCGGGTGGGTTTTGTGGCATCTGCGCTCACGGCGTCAAAGTCGAGCTCGCCGGCTTCGGCAGATTCGACGATGGCGTGGTAGCGGGAGAGGGCAAAGTCCTTCTCGGCGGACAGCCAGGGCTGAAAGTAGCTGTTCGCGTCCAGGAGATAGAATGACAGGCCACGCCAGGGGATGGAAGGCGAGCTGGGGGTGTAATCGTAAGACTCTTGCAGGGTAGTGTCGAATTGTATTACCTCTTGGACAAGATGACTCAACAGAGGCGGCTGGTTGGCGACCTGTGAGGCAAAACTGGTGATCTTCGACTTGAGCATTGGCACAAGCGCGGTGATGAACGCAGTGGTTGCGTCAATATAAGCCGGCGTGAAAGCAAGCTCTGACTTTCGAAAGTGCCGCAACAAGATCGGCTGCACGCTGTTTTGGATGAAGTCGGAGTATGTGGAGATAAGATCGAGCGTATGTGTTAGGAAGTACTCCGGCTTGTCAGTACGATTCGTGGGCTTGTCTCCCGAGAAGTGGTAAGTGAAGCGCTGTGAGAGTGGCAGGACCATAACTTCAAAGGGAAGAAGTACAGGAGGCTCGTTCTCGGGACTGCGACGAATGTTGTGCTCTCGATCCTCAAGATCATGTTTTTGCAAGTCCAATAGTCGGCCAATGTTTGCAACCCACTCTTGCTGGAGCGCCAGTGGGACGGTTGCGCTGGGCTTCGGCCAATTCATCTTCTTCAGTGTCTTTTCGAGGTCCTCCGAGAAAGATGTCTGAATCGTCCGCCGGACTTTCTGAACGCTGGAAACGATGTGGTCGAGCAGATGGGGTGCCGCGCCTTCAGCAGCTTCTTGCAGAGGTCGCAGGCTGGCCACGAGTTGCTGTAATCTTCGATACGGTTCCAGTGCAAGATCGTCAGACTTGCCCAGTTGTGCGACGCATTCTGATCTGTTCACGGAGTATCAGTTTCCACCCAATATCCTGCACCACAACATGGCAATCCACATACCTCAGATTGTCCACCTCTTTCAACAGCTCCACGTATCCTGCGGCCAGGTCCAACTTCCGCAGTCTCTCCATACTCTTCTCAAACTTCTGCACAGCATCGTCGCTGGTCTCGGATTGGGTAACGATGAGTAGACGACGATCGATGTCCTGTCGCTCCTGTTGGAAAGCCGTGGCTTTGTGGTGGATGGATTGTGTGGTCTTTTCGGCTCGATGTCTCGTCTCGGCGTGATCTTTCCGGGCGTCGTCGAGCTTTGCATACTGTCAGTATAAAACGTTGCCTTCAGAAGAGCCTCTAGTTCCCACCTGTTGCTTGAGAAGTAGCTGCTGCTCTCTGACATTCGTCAATAACGAATCGAGCGAATCGAGATCAGCTGCGGATTGCAGCTTGTCGTCCAAATAGTCCTGAACACGGGTATCCATTGTCGAGCAGTAGTTCAGATCAGTCGACTGGGTTGTGTCATGTCGTATACTCTAGTTCCTCGTTCATGTATCTGCCAAATATTGACATGAGCTGGCCGAGTTTCGTGCCAGATGTCGTCTCGCGCTCGACAAGCGTCAATGGCGCTGTATTTGATTGGACGGCAAGCGAACTCCACTAGAACTATTGTGTCCCACGACGTGAACGCGACAACGTCAGGTTCAAGACGTGTCACCTTCGAGGCATACAATATCCCACGAGGTCATCTCAAGCGCCTGCGGCTATTCGAGTGCTCGTGCTGTCAACGAGCCTGGCGCTGCTATGAGTGCTCTCTCAGCGGAGCGGGAGTCTCTCTCAAAGACTGAGTCGGCGGTTCCTTCCTTCAGCATCAAAGAGCAATTTAAGGTAGGACGATGTCATCCTTCGCTGTCGAGGCGCGCGTATTCACTCACGAGCCTGGAGAATGGCCTTCCTCCTCATGCAACCTCGCTGGCGTCTTGACCGTCACGTGCAGTGGTCGACATCTCGTGTGACACGACCCCTGCCTTGCTGCGTTTGTACTGGGGATCTGGTCTTGGACCTCTTTCCCACCTTCAACTTTCATGTGAGTTGCATCTTACTCCTCCATCCTCGCTGCATGCAGCATCAACAGAAAATCGCCATCCTCCACGATGGACATCTTCGTCCAAAACGTGCCCGACCACGCGACCCGCCGGCACATCGAGGACTTCTTCCGCAATGTCTTCTTGGACTGCGGCATCGAGAAATTCCATGCCGAGAAACTGGGCGACAAGCCTCTCGCCAATATTACTGTGCTTGATGTTGCCGCTGCGCAAGTGTTCCTCGACAGGTATGGGCGGACACAACACCCTCAGCGCCGGCAGCTGCGTCTTCACTGGGGCGGCAAAAACATCATCGTCAGCCGGAGCAAGAATGAGGTAAGCCCATGGGCTTTGAAGTCTCTCGCCGAGACTCCTCAGAAAGTCCAGCCAGCAGCTGTGGACTCTGTTCCTGGAACCAAAGGCCAAGCATCAGCCTCATTCTCTGGCATCACCCTCCAGTGTGGACGGTGGGAATACCTCAACGTTGGCGGACAGAGCGCGCAGCTCGTGTTCGTCAGTGAGTTCACCGACAATCGGCCAGGACGCATATTGGTGGGTTCCAAGGAGGCCGTCATCCTGCTCGGTCCTGACGGCTCGGATCAATGCCGCATCGATTTCAGCTACCATCCAAGCGACTGCATCGACATTGTCGTTGGTACCTACGAGGAGCCTTCGATCACCTTCAATTTGAACAAGGCACCAAAGTGAGTCGATTCTCTGCATATTGTCTTGGCCGATCACTGACTTTCTGGGTAGAATTTACGAAGTCCCTGCCTTCGATCAGCTCGCTGCGCAGATGACTGCGCTTCTGCTCGGACCAAGAGCACAGAAATCGCGGCCACCGAAAAAAATACGTATATCTGGCATCAACAGTGTCCATCAGAAAGTAGCTGGCACTTGTTGGACCTATCGATTCGTACTCAGCGACGCGAGGAAACTACCCGACCTTCGCAAGCTGTTGGCGAAAAATGCGAAAATGTGCTCTGTGCAAGCGCTCAAGACAAGGACCACATATCCGAAAGACTTTCTCGAGGACAACTTCATTCGGCTCTCTCACGAGTTGACACGCGGGGCGTGGCCCCGAAAACCGTTCACGCTGCACTACCAGATCGAAAGACTGGCGAGGAATGGATACCTGCCACCACTGACCGTAATAAAGCTGCTTCCCAAGATCTCGACCCTTTACAATACGTACGGCGACGATCCAGTCTGCGCTGCCCTTAGGCGCTTGTCGCGAGATGTCCCCTTTCCTGGTCCTGGGACGCAGGCACACGACTTCACCGTCGGCTCGCTCGAAGAACAGCTCGGTGACTTCGCATCAAGCTACGATGAGTATGCACCCGACAATCCGTACGAGCTCACTCGCCGCCACACCCACATCAACCTGGTGCACAAAGTCGTGGTCATGCCGACAGGTCTCCGCCTCGAGGGTCCAGAGCCAGAACCGACCAACCGCGTCCTCCGTCGTTATGCCAAGTATACTGATTTCTTCCTGCGAGTGGAGTTCCGAGACGAAGATGGAGCAACAGTTCGTTACGACCCTCGCACCGATCTGCACCGGATCTATCACGGCCGTTTCAAGACAGTCCTGGACAGCAGTATCCTCATCTCTGGTCGTGCATTCTCATTCCTCGGCTTTTCTCATTCCTCGCTTCGAAGTCAATCCTGCTGGTTTATGGCTCCATTTGTCTTCAACGGAAGCTTGCGATACGCAGATCACGTTCTTCAGGATCTTGGCGAATTTAAAATGATCAGAACACCAGCGAAGTGCGCTGCACGGATTGGTCAGAACTTCACAGACACTAATACATCGGTCGAGCTCCGGCCGGAGCAAGTGTACTGGCTGAACGATGTGGAACGCAATGGCCGAACCTTCAGCGATGGCGTCGGAATCATCTCAATGGAGCTCCTGCAAAGCGTCTGGCGTGTCTATGGCACGAGGAGGCTGCTCAAGCCGACCATCTTGCAAATCCGTTTCCAGGGCTGCAAAGGAATGGTTTCACTGGACACCCGCTTACAAGGCAAGTGTCTGGCCTTGCGCAAGTCCATGCGGAAGTTCCACACCGAGACTACGTGGGACTTGGAGATATGTGGCGCAGCATTTCGACCATTGCCCATGATTCTCAACCGCCAGTTCACAAAGATATTCGAAGACTTGGGCATCCCGCTGAGCGTGTTCATGGATCTGCAGCAGAAGTCCGTGGACAAGTTGCGTCGGATGACACACTCAGCGATCAACACGGCGAACTTCCTTGACGAAACAGAGTGCACAAAGGCTGCACGAGTACCTTCCCTGATCCGATATTTGGGACAGATGGGCCTCGACTACCGTCACGATCCATTTCTCTACAAAGTGGTGGAGATGTCGGTTGTGTCGAAGCTCCGCGACATCAAGTACCGCGGCCGCATTCCCATTGATGACGGTGTCACGCTTTACGGTATCATGGACGAAACTGGTGTGCTCAAGGCCAACGAGATTTTCGTCGTTACCGAGAAGGCCCCCCTAGGAGGCAGGTCGGTTTTAGTCCGCGACAATGTCATTGTGACCCGATCGCCAGCCATGCACCCCGGCGACATCCAGATCGTGAACGCCGTCGACGTCCCAGCAGACTCACCCCTGAGACAGCTCTCCAACGTCGTGGTCTTTAGCCAGCACGGCGACCGGGATCTGCCCAGCATGCTTAGTGGCGGTGATCTTGATGGCGACATCTACAACGTTATCTGGCTCCCTCAACTGGTGCCCACGGCCACATACCGCGCGGCTGACTACCCAAAAGCTCCACCACAGGAGCTCGACCGTGACGTCACGCGGAAGGACATGTCTGACTTCTTTGTGAAGTTCATGGAGGCAGATCAGCTGGGTATGCTGTGCACCGCGCATTTGCAAATCGCAGATCAGCGCGAGATGGGCGTGCTTGATCCAGACTGCATCAAGCTGTCTGGCATGGCTTCAACTGTGAGTGACAACCATCAAAGTGACCCGTTGGACATCTTGCTGACAAAACCGATAACAGGCTGTGGACTTCTCAAAAACAGGCATTCCAGTCGATCTGGCACATATGCCCAGATACGACAGATGCAAGCCGGACTTCATGGCACCCAGCCCTCGAGTCATCGTCTCCGAGCAAGGCTATATCGCATTTGAAGACGAGGACCAGGACGAGGACATCGCCTTCGAAGGCATCGACATCGAGCGTCGAAGTTATCGCTTCTACCGGTCCGACAAGGCGCTTGGGCATCTATTTCGAGCGATCGATGAGCGGCAATTCATCGACAAGATGCAGGTCGCTCGTGCGGCCTATCCTCGCGAGAACGGTCAAGAACTCATGGAGACTGTGCTTGACTACGCTCAGCGCTGGGCCACACAATACGGCGTGCTGTACGGGCATCACCGTCCGTTGGCTCGCAACATCCGGGCATGGTAAGCTTGAACCATTCCCCGCACATTGCCTCTCACAGCTAACACTTCCTCCCAGCTACGATGACGCCCTCGCCAACCTTCTCGTCGACTACGAGCCCTCCCCACACTCACCGCTGTCCGAAATCGAAGTCTTCGCTGGCCAAATCCTCGGCCGCGTCGCCGGACCTCAAGGAAGAACCCTCCGTGACCTCGCAAAAACCATGCGTGAACGCTTCGCCACAGTGGTTGAACACACCATCGTACGCATCACCAAGGGAGATGAGGCGATGAAGGATGCGGAGTACATGGACGAGCTTATGGCGCTGGAGGATAACGAGCACTACGATGAGCGCGAACTCGAAGCACTCCCGCGTGCGCTGGCTTGTCTGGAAGTCGCAGTGAACGAGTCGGGTTACAAGGATCGGAAAGTGGGAGCGTTGAACAGCTTTGAGTATGTTGCAGCGGGTGTGGCTTTGCGAGAGCTGGACAGGTTTAGGGTCACTACTTTTGGCAGTTTGTCGGGTCTACCGAGGGTTTGAGAAGGGAGTTGTGTCCTGCGAAATTAGAAGAGGACGAAGGGGAACTGAGATGGATCAGAGCAAGGGATCAACGAAGTAGAAGTGCTCATGAGAAGCGCTTTGAGCTACTTATCCGCATGATTCACGCCGTAAGGAGAGACGAAGTAGGACACTTGGATCAAGAATACCAATTCTTGACGCATTTCTGATGTTTCTTCCCCAATATCCATCTATGCACGCGGGCTTGACAGTATACCGGTACCTGTTCAATACTGCTTTCGTCTCAGCCCGAAACCGAACGTCGCCTCACTCCCTTTCGCTCCCTCAATTGCCACTCCCCACCAAATGAACCCACCAATCCCGTCCAAACAGTCTCGTATCCCCATACCACGCATACAAGTCCGACCTCGCCAACAGATACCCATACCTGCGATCCAAATCCCTGATACCCGACGGCATGGCGCGCAACTTGGTTCTCTGCGGGAATCCCCTGGGGTGCGAACCAATTGCTGCAATGTCCCGAATTTGCTGTACGAGGGTCTGGATCCCAGCAGGGATGGGCGCCGTGCCGTCGGCGTAGACCGCGCTGGGAGGAGGGCCGGGAGGGTTGGGAGGGCGAGCTGTGGTCGCAGTTCTCGGCGTTGCGGTCGAGGCCGGCCCGGCAGAACGGGAGGAATTTCCGACATTCGTCTCCTTGCGGCGCCGCTTTTTGGAGGGCGCAGCCTCGTAGTCGCTGCCATCGTCGGAGTCATCGGCACGGAGAGGCTTGAAATCGACTTCGCCTTCGTCGAGTGATGCTGACGGCTTGCGTTTCCGCGAAGCGGCAGGGCGGGGAGGTGGAGATGCGGAGAGGGGAGGTGGAGAGGCGGAGAGGAGAGGTGAGGTTGCCTTGCGGCGGCGGCGCGACTTCAGAGGCATGTCGTCTTCGTCTTCGTCGCTCTGCGTCCAGGTTGGAGGCATGTCGTTGCCATTGGCGGCTCGGAGGGCGGCAGCTTCTTCGAGAGAGGCCTGCTTGGCCCTTGCCAGCTGTTGTCGCTCGGTCATCCTTCCGGGAGAAATCGTTCGCTTCGGGGGAGATCGCGAGGCGCTCTTCGCGGGCTGTTTTCCAAGACGACCAGCAACTGTGCCACCGCGAGCGAAGCCGTTGCTTTCAGTACGTTTGATAGGACCGGGAGGCGGAAGCAGCATTGAGCCAGGTTGAGACGACTTTCGAGCACTGGATTCGGCTACTGGGCCATCATTCGTGGGAATATTGTTGCTTTCATTGCGTTTGATGGGACCAGGAGGCGGAGGCGGCATGAGTTCCCGCTGCGTACGCCGAGGAGGAGGTGGAGACTGCATGAAGACCTGGCGTGGGATAGGAGGGAAAGCCGGAGTCTGCACTAGACTGTACTCCGAGAGAGGACGAGGAGAGGACGGTGCAGCTGGAATTTGAAACATTTCTTCCTCGCCGTTGTCATTCCAGAACAAGATGGAAGTGGGAGAAAGAACGGGCCAAGTGTGAGGATTGTCCATCATCTCGTTTGGATGGGTCCAGTCATTTGGAGGAGTGCGAGTGTAGGGATTGAAGTTGTTTGTGTTGCATAGCTCGATCTCCTTGAGAGAGACGAACTGTTTGAGTGGTTGAGGGACTGCCATTGTATTCGAGCTAGAGAAGTCGTTGCTTCAGATTCGGTTGGAAAAGGGAGTCCGAAGGCCAGCTTCAGTGATGAGTGGTTGTCGAGTTGGGATGTTGAAGAGAGGAGAGAGAAGGAGGATCGTTTTCTTATACTCACAATCGAAGAGCACGAACAGAAACTTAGCATTGTCGTATTGCGCTGGTATTGTGATAATTCTCACAATAAGCTGCAGCGAAAGCGTTCATGAGCTGATTGTTGGTATTGTCAATTTTGTGTTTCAGCTGCTTCCTTAGCGGGAATGCCAAGACCAAAGGGAAGTGAAGTGAAGTGATCGGAGAAAAAGCTGCGCTCTGGTCAACGTCGAATCGTCTCAGGTCGTGAATCCTGTATTGCGAAGGTAACTGCGATTCATCGTTGCGATTTGAGCTGCACGCGATTACTATCACTTTGCCATCTGGTCTACCATGGAAGCTGCAGAGGTGTTGGTAACTTGTCCGTGGGCCCGATGGTAGGCTCTGCAGTACCAATATCGCTATTTCAAATGTTAGTAATGGGCGCGAAGATGAGTTAGGAAGCGCCCTTCATACCCAGCTCCTCGTGGTGCCCAATACTCTCCGGTTTGGCGGATGTCAAAAGTGTCAATCCAGTCTGACAACGACTTGGCGCTCACGTCTGGAGTCACGGCTCCTCCTTCGTCCCAAAACTTGTCAAAGCCAACACCGCGAGTCATTTCCTGCAATAGTGTGAGCCAGCAGAAGAAGCACAAGGCAGATGTGACGCCTCACCGTGCGCATGAAGGCAGGATGCACAAGACCGACTGCAACGCCCATGTCCTTCAAATCAAAACTGAGAAGCTTTCCAACCATGTTCAAGGCGGCTTTGGAGGCGTGGTGCCCGTACATTCCGCCGCCTTCGCTCTCGTGCCGTAAAGTGATCGAGCCAGCTTCCGATGACACGAGGATCAATTTGGTGCCCTTCTTCAGCAGACCGGCCTTCTCCAGGGCATGCGTGATGAAAACAGGTCCAATAGCAGAAGTCTTGTACATGGTCACCTCGGCATCGAAGTCAGGCTCGTCGAAGGATTCCTTGCCAAAGTAGCCAGCTGAAATGATCACTACATCTTGCTGCTGGCTTTTGATTCCTGCTGCTATCGTCTTGCCGGCTGACTCTACGGCGACATCGACACCGCTGATCCATTTGATGATAGGTGGTGCATCTTCAGGCGGCCCTGACCGCGCTGTACCTGTGACGTGGTGACCTTTTGATGCGTATTGCTTTGCCAGCTCGAAGCCGAGACCTCGCGTTGCTCCGACGATGAGAACATTGGATGGCATTGTCGATGATGCTGCCAGGAGGTGAGGTGAATTAAAATGTATGAATTACATGGAAGCGTGATAGCCGCCCTACCTTGTTGTTTGGATTGGCTGTTGACGTGATCAAGAGGTGACGTCGATTGTGGAACGGGGGCGAAGAGAAGGGAGCTGCGAGCACATCAAATACCTAATCAATATTTGATGGGATGCTCAGTATTGTTCGCATTAAAAAGCACAGCAGAGTGGTGAATGGTGATGTCCTTTCGTTGTCAATACCTGCGGCCTCCTGCTCAAAATGCACATTTCGAGCCACTGACAGGCAAGTCGTGCGGCCCAGATCGAGCGCAATCACGAAGGTAGTGGCGTTGAGTCCCGTCTACTGTCAAGCTGCTTCGCTACATCGTCACAAACCCTCAATCTCATCCATCTCTAAATCTAGTATTCATCCTCATCGCCAGAGCCTTCGCCGTCCGTGTGCCAATCCACTCCAGCAGCGACAAATCGGGCCTTGCGCTGTAGATCGATATGCTTGATAGCATCTTCGAAGGATTGGCTCATCAGAAATCGCTCGTCTTCTTCTGCCGCTTCCCAACATTTTGCCCTATTCTCTATATCCAATCCCATCGAGTGTCGTCGTAGCCCCATATGATTTCGACTGTTCTCAATCGGCTGGCTTGAAAAAATTGGTCCCAAGTATCTGGATCGCCTCGACTGGTTTTCCTGATGCTGTCGGCCGAAAGTTCCAGCTTCTTTAGCCTCGGGAAGCTCTGCACCAGATCCAGCATGTCTTGAGCGCCGCGAATTTGGCTAGAACAGTGTGGGTTCCAAACATGCACAGTCTTGACGGCGCCAGCCTGTCTTTTCGTGAGGACCCGCTTAGAGAACTCGCAACCCCCACGGGATCCAGGAAGATCGAATGTGTACAGCTGGTAGGGCAAAAGCGAGGCTTCTTTGTAAATCAAACGACATACTAGAAGCACGTCGAGATCCAGCTTGGAGTCGGCGTGAAGCTTGAGGAGACCTCCTTCCGCTGGTGGACCATAAATCCTACGCAGTTTCTCCTGAGACATGCGGCAGTCATGACACTGATCGGCGCCCTCCCAATATCGTTCGTGGACCGAGCACTGCAGGACATAGTCTTGCTCGTTGAAGTCATCGATCGCAGCCTCGCATGCTTTATGTTGAGAGTGAAAGTACTGTATCGTGAGATCGGGTGAGATATCACCGCGAATTCAATCATCTTGTCCGTCCGCTCTGGGAAGATTGTCGAAGCGATCCTGGCTAGAAGGTTTGTAGCAGTCTTTGGGCAAAATAGCAGACTGCTTGCTCGTTTCATTTCCCGCTTGCCAATCGTGGTTCTTGCAGATCGCATACGTGGATTTCTGATGATTTTCTCTTTCTCTCGATCCCTTTTCCAATCCAGTACGGCAGGTATTTGTCCGAACCCTTGCAGGTGCGTGTGCTGATGTGAATGCTTCCAGTCCCAAAGACGAAGCCGTAGATCAAAAGACGCACCTCGGTAGGTATCGAAAATAGTGGCGATGCATTCTGTGGATGTGCTGCGCTGATGTCAACGCGGGCGTTTGCGGGTCGCCGCGCGCGCACGCCCGCCATGGAGAAGAGAACGGTCAGCCATGAGCTCGTTCAGACGTGTTCTGGGCGATGAAGCCATGCGAGAAGGGAACAGGAGTGTGAAGAAAAAACGAACAGAGGAGAGAAGAGACAAGGAAAGAGACATGCGTAGGCGCCAGGATCTGCTTTGCAAGGGGGGCGGAGGTTGTGTGACAGCGAATTCGAGCTCTGAGCATTGATGGTACCCACAGATCTGCGTGTCCCTTCGGGTACCTTCGTTCTCCCGCTCACGTTGCACGCTCTCAGCAAGTTGAGCAATGTTTGTGCCGTGATAAGTTGGGGAGTTGGGCGTTGAAGTTAGTACTGTAAGGTCTGCAGAGCCCTATGCGTAATGCATCTCTCGCTCAAATTACCGGACGAAGCGCACCCGAGTTGCTTGGAGTTTGCGCTTTTGGCGGGAGCACGTCGTCATCGGGCCAGACCTTGCTTGCGACGGATCTGTGGGTGGAGTGCCTTCGCTGTAGTGTCCTCATGAAGCATACGGGATGACGGCAAAATAGCGAAATATCCGCGTCAAGTTTAGCAACCAACCTTGAGGGTTTCGTGGCCTTCTCGAGGTATCCGTAGGACTTCATGTCTCCGCTACCTGTACACTGACGCATCCCGCTTGGCTTATACGTTCATCATTTTTCGCAACAGTGCTTTAGCGACCCTTCCGCACGTAGTCCAGCACACTCTCCCTCGCCTCCTGTATCTTCTCTTCTGCCTGCGCAAGACCCATCTGACTGTGTGCCTTGCCCGTCTCCACGAAATGCCTGATGCCTTCACTAATCCGCAAGTGATTGTCCCTGACCACTGGAAACTTCTCCTCGTACTTCCAAACCAGGTTGCCAACATTTTCAGTCGTTCTGGGCACGACGTAATGTGCTGTGGTCACGCCGGTCAAGATCGGTGTTGCGAATCGGAGGAGGATGTTGCGATTTCGGCTGATGATTGAGCCAGCCATTGCTGCGACCAGGACGTAGATGCCACCGGGCAGAAGCTTCTCGTTCGATTGCTTGGGAGGCGCCAGAGAGGCCACGGTCGAAGTGAAGCTGTGTTCGGCCTCCATGAATCGCGACATGCCATTGTTCACACCGTCCTCCGCTTTTACCGCGGCTCCGTGGAGCGCGAGACGGGCTCCTCGGATTTGGCTCGCGAGTCGGTCCGTTGGAGAAGGTCGGCGCGGTTGTGATGAGTTGTTGTCTTCCTCTTGCGGCTTGTTTGTGGTGCCTGAAGCGGGAGCAGGTGTGGTCGCGGCTACGTCTCGTGCTGATGGCTCGTCGGATGCGACATCGTATATAGGTTTGCGGCGCTGCGAAGATGGGTTAGATAAGGTCTCGCAAAGATGCAATATCACATACAATCGCCTTCACAGGATCGGCGGACGCCATATTGTCGTTCAGAGGAAGCAATGCCTTGTTGTCGTGGAGTGAGGTTGGTGGAATCGCAAATGTTGAAGTTGGCGAGAGCACCTCCGGACTTCCCCGAGGCTTGCCGACCAGAAGCACCACCACCACGCATCGATGTTACATCTGCTTGCGACTCCGGTGACACTTCAACATGAAGCGACTCGGGCGTGAGGCGTGGACCTGCTCACGATGTATACGACAATCGCGGCGCAGTTTGGTCACGTCCAGTACGGCGAGAGGAGCCTCAGCGGCAGCGGCAGCGACAACAGCATCTCGAGCAGAGGACCACCATCCCATATCGAAGGCGGCACCGAGTACAAGGCACGATGACAAGACCTTGCGAGACATCTTCGACGATCCTCGAGCATGGCAAGACTTCTCTCTAAGAACGAAATACCACCGCAGCGGGAGAAGTGCTGGACTGCTGCAAAATCGATACCTCACTCGACCAGAAGGTTTTGGAGAGTTCGCCAGGGTCACTTTGCAAAAGAGCAGAAAGATTGTCGCGCAAGTTTTGGCATACGACAGCGTGGAGGGATACAAGAGGATAGCCAGAGATATGGATCGATTGAGCGACTTGCTTTGTCGTGTCATTGATCTCAGCGACTTCATTCGATCAGTACATCCGGACAGAGAGATACAAGCTGCAGCGACCCAGGCGTATGCGATGATGTTCCAGTATATGAATGTTCTCAACACCACGACAGGTCTCGATTCGCAGTTGAAGAAGGCAGTCTCAATACCTGAAGTATTTCAGTCGTGGAGTGAGGAAGAGAGGACAGTTGCGGACATTTTGATTCGAGACTTTGCCAAGTCAGCGATAGATCTGCCCGAGGCGGAGAGGGAGGCGTTTGTGAGGATGTCAGACGAAGTGCAGGAGACTGGCAATGAGTTTGTGGAGAACATGGCAACAGAAACGCCACATCTCTCATTTGACAGCAATAGAATGAAGGGAATAGATCCAGTACTCGCAAGGCAGCTGACGAAATGGGGCAAGATAACATTACCAACAGAAGGCATGCCAGCGACTCTGGCCACGAGGACTGTGGAAGATGCGGACATTCGACAGGAAATCTACGTGGCCAACCGGACCTCGTCAAAGGAGAATATTCATCGTCTGGAGCGACTTCTACACCTCCGTGCGGAGTCCGCGAAACTTGCAGGATTCGATAGTTACGCTCGATTGACGCTCTCCGACAAGATGGCCAAGTCGCCTGAGTCGGTCATGTCTTTTCTGGACGGTCTGGCTCAGGTCAATGAACCTCACGTACGGGGTGAGATGGCGGAGCTGCTGGCGTTGAAAAGGGCGGATGCACACTCATCTTCTGCCTTCTCAAGCGAGCACTTCCTCCATGCGTGGGACAAGGAGTATTACACACAGAAGCTTCTCAATGCCAATCGATCGCGCGCACGAACACCCGATGCACTCAGCGCATATTTCTCTCTCGGGACCGTCTTTCAGGGATTGTCCCGCCTATTCCACCGTCTCTATGGCATCCGCCTCGTGCCGAGAGAAACACTTCCCGGCGAGACCTGGAACTCGGATGTCCGACGACTGGATGTCATCGATGATCACCAGGGACACATCGCAGTCATCTACGCCGATCTGTTCGAGCGTGCTGGAAAGTCGCCCAATCCGGCACACTTTACTCTCCGCTGCTCCCGACGTATCGACGACGAAGAGATGCAAGAAGCTGCGCAGCTGAGCTCTCAGCCTGGCTCGCCTTTCCAGACCGCACAAGAAGCAGTCAACGATGGGCTGGCTGTAAGCTACAATCCTCGAGATGGCAATGCTCTGTATCAACTTCCCACCATTGCCCTCATCTGCGACTTTGCGCCGCCGTCGGCATATTCTGCAAAAGGCACCCGACCGACACTTCTGACTTTCCGAGAGCTGACAACGCTTTTCCACGAGATGGGCCATGCTCTGCACTCTATCTGTGGACGTACTGCCCTGCAAAACGTCTCTGGCACACGCTGCGCCACCGACTTTGCAGAACTGCCGTCCGTCCTGAGCGAGTACTTCGCGGCCGCGCCAGAGGTGCTAGCACTGTACGCTCGACACTGGGAGACCGATGCTCCACTGGACGCCAGCCGGATCGCCGAGCGTGTGGAGCTAGACCGCAGCATGCAGGGAGCCGAGACGGAGAGCCAGATTCTTCTCGCCATGCTAGACCAGCGCTACCACTCCTCAGATCCACTCGGCCCCAGCAACAGCAGCACCGAAGTCTATCACGACGTCTGGTCGAAGTACTCGAGCGTTCCGGAACCCGCCGGCACCAGCTGGCAGGGCTTCTTCGGCCATCTCTTCGGCTATGGCGGCACATACTACTCCTACCTCTTCGATCGCGCCATTGCAGGTAAAATCTGGCGGGACGTGTTTCAGAGGACCCAGGGTGGTGCGGTGGATCCTGCGGCTGGGCAGTTGTATCGCGAAGAAGTGTTGCGCTGGGGTGGAGGGCGTGATGGCTGGAAGTGTGTGGCTGGCGTGTTGAAGGAGGAGAAGGGCGGAGTTCTGGCAGAGGGTGGGAGAGGCGCAATGGAGATGGTGGGCAAGTGGGGAGTGCACACTTGAAGGAGGTGAGACGACGTGTATGATAACGGCCGAGCAAGTGTATACTGAACTGTCGTACAGACAGTCCGGCTTAGTGCCTACCGATGCACAACTAGCCCCTACGGCTACTCAGGTCTCCGCGGCAAGTTCCTTCAGTCTCGAAACCACCGATGCAGCATCGCAGCTTTGGACGTCAAACTGGCCTTCTCTCCCGACTTTCCGCAGCTCATCCTCGGTTCTCTCGATGTTATGGTCCCAGCGAAGCCTGCTAATCTTCACATTCCCGCCTTCGCCGCCTTCAACCGCAACAAACAACGCAGGGTGAATCACACAGATCCTCCGACTGCCACTTCCCGGCACGACAGCATCCCGGATGGACTCCGCGTATGTGACTGGGAACTCCTCTGTCATCGTTTCGACCGTCATCTCTGTTGGCCGGACAGTGAAGACACCTTCACCCATTGGCCAGTCCGGCCCACTCCTGGGATCCGGTATGCGCTGCTCAGCCTCTGTCCGTGAGCATCCGGAGTAGAACACGATGAACTGCCACTCCCCTTGTGGAGCAGGGCCACCGCGGTTATCCTCGCCATCGTTATCTGCGTCATCATACCGGACGCGAATGTTATCGAATTGATCGTCATGATCGCTCACGCTTGTGACTTCCCAACCAAGTTTGTCGATGGGGATTTTTCGGCATTGCGTGACCTTCCACTTGCCACGGTCTTTGTCGCAATGTACGGCTGTGATGCCCTGCGATCTCCACTCCGGCGTGGTGACAGCGATGAAGCCCCAGATGTAGAAATTCTGGTCATCTTCTTCATTCGACGTGGAGCTGCGGGATTGACGAGAAACCATGTCCAGGTGGTGCTCGAGGACAGCCTGGAGCGTCGGCGACTGAAGATGCTCGTGTCTCTGATTAGCGGTCTTGATAAAGCCGATCTCGTCCCACTCGGACTCTGGCTCGTGCAGTGCTTGGTCGTTGTAGGCCGACATTGCCGCGTGAGTGACCTCTACGGCGGCGCTCAGTGGCACATTCTCGGTTGCGTACACCAGCCATTTGTCGAATTCCGAAGTGTTTGCCTCACCATGCCACGCCCGCTCCAGAATTGAGGCGGCATTTGCAGGTAGTTGGAGAGGACTCATGGTTGGGTGTAGAGATCAGCTGCCGCCGGTTGTGGCGATAAAATTCGTTGCGGCAGAACTCCGTACGGTCACCCGGCATATCAGTGCGATGAATTTCCCTTCAAATCTGTCCAGATTGATGTGGATTACCCCATCAACCGATGCGTTCCCACAGAGCAGAATAGGGGTAAGTGGTCCTGTAGAAACACACTCCCACCCAAGCGGAATCCGGATCTGACCCTGTCTAGCACAATCCAACGTCCTGAAGCAATTCTATGCCTCTTGTGGAATCTACAAGGCCGACGGACTCGATGGTAAAGTCGGCACGTTCAGGCTGGCTTTTGCCAACTATGGCGGCATTCAATACTGCGATGCGGATCCTGACTGCACCAACGGTACGTCCGCTTCATGCTCGCTTCTCTGGCCTTGAATATCTGCTGATGATCGTAACAGACGGCAATCAATGGAACAGGGACGGGGAAGTGACCGGTGACCCTGCCGTGAAGCGCGAGCTCACTCACGACACCAGAGCTCAGAGGCACTACATGACCAGGCGTGGCCAGAACATCTTCGTGCCCGATGGTGCCAAAGTTGGGGATATCGTCTGGACGCCGAAGTCGTACTCTGAGGATTTGGAGTTCGACATGGATGAGATTGTCGGGACTGCTAACGCAACGGTCGTGTAACTGCGCAGGAGAGCCTGCATGACCCCGGGGTGAGCTGCCAGGGCGGCCTGGCCGGGTTGCAAGCGTACGTGCAGTGCTAGCAGAATTTTCAATATCAGCAATCTTCACTTTGTGCTCTCTCCGCGATCAACAGACCGACCATGCCAATCATCGCGGCTTTGACCTCTCAAGAACTAACGGCGGCACCGGGAGAGTCCTCTGGGAATGAGCCGGCTTCTGGCCGTCGGATCCCATTGACTTGACCGGATCGCCACATCAGCAGCTCTCCGTCGATCGATCTTGGGCTTTCCATCCGAACACTTACTCTGAAGGTGGTATATTTTTACATGTCCCAAGTACAGGTTAGGTCGCCGGTACATTGGGTGAAGTCCTGCATAAGGTTTTAAAACGTGCCGAGGCGGCCGCGGAAAGGCCGGAGACAGTGCCGCCGACAAACCATACGCAGGCAGAGGACGAGGTGAGAATGTCCGATGGGCCAGGATGCCTGAGACTGATAGACTACAACTGCATCCATCTGCAGCATCTCGCGACCCAACCTCCTCCGCCGTTGACTCGCAGATCTCTTCCTCCACCACTCGTCGTCGCCAGTCCACCAAATCCTCCTCCTACCTTGAAGACTGCGGCCGTAAGCAGCCGCCCCCACCTCACGCCCACTTCTTGTCCCGCCTTGCGCAGATCCATCAACATCCTTGTCGGCGTAATCGATAGTCTCCCGCGCCATGGACTCTTGGATGTACACATCGTCGTCTACCGGCGGTCACAAAGAAGACACAGCGCCTGCAGCCGGTAGTCCTCGAATCCACCTTTCTCCACATGATCAACCCAACCACGCCCGGAATGGAGCTGCCTCTAGCGAAGCACCCAAGACGAGAATCCGCCGTCGGAATCGAGTCATCAACTCATGTCTCGAGTGCCGTCGACGTAAGCTCAAATGCGACAAGCAAGCGCCATGTACCAATTGTGTGCGATTCCGGAGGGACTGTCTCTATCTCGCACCGACCTTGGATCCACAGTCGCAGCAGAAATTGGCCGAGATGAAGGAGAGAATGGGCGACTTGGAGCAGAATCTCGAGCGCGAGGTCGCCGGCCAAGCGCATCCGAAATTCCATCCTGGCGGAGTGCAGGTCAAGCGAGCGGATTCTGCTGGATCTGACCACCACCCCAATAACCAGGACCAAGACCATGATGAGAAAGGAAACTACGATGCCGAGGAGGAGAATCTGGAACCTTCCCCTCTGGCCGAACTGGATAATGTGTACGAAGACAACACAGACGACGAGCTCATGGATTTGGGTGTTCAATTGGGAAAAATGCGGATCGGTGAGCGAGTCGGCGGGTGGATTCGACCAAAGCTCGTCGAGGAGCTGACTCAAACCATTGATGGGGCGGTCGAGGCGAAGAATCAAGCCCCAGATCTTCCTGACTATGCTTTGTTCTCGGCCGATCAAGAGCAATCCCCACGTGCGTCGAAGAGAGTGGTCAATCCGAGGAGCTACATTGGTCCAGGACCGGACTACATTGCTCCTGCTTCGAGTTTCTTCTTTCCTGGAACTAACATGTCTGCGAATTTGGTCAACTATTTGCCGAGTCAGCATGCCGCCGACAAGCTCATCGCTCAATACTGGAGAGCCGTTCACTACATGTGCAGGACCGTGCATCGACCCACGTTTGAAGCACAATACAGTCTGTTTTGGGGACAGGTCCTCGTCGGATCTGAGCCAGCGCCGTCCGTACAGGGGGTTGTCTTTGCTGCAATGTTCTCCGCCGCCGTGAGTATGTCGCCCGAGCAAGTCTCGCAGCAGTTTGGTACGACCAAAGATATGCTGGTGGATAGTCTACGCACAGGAACAGAGGCCGCTCTCGCGAGAGCCAACTTCTTGAGGACGACCAAGGTGGAGACTATGCAGGCGTTTGTCATGTATCTCATCCCGCTGATCAGGGGTGAGGTGTCGAGAGCACACTCGGCTTTGGTGGGGACTGCGATCAGATTGGCAGAGTGTATGGGTCTTCATCGGGACGGAACAAACTACAACATGACGGCGGTGGAGATTCACGTTCGTCGCATGCTATGGTATCAGCTGTGCTTCCTCGACATGAGAACCTGCGAAGCTACTGGTCCACGACCTCAAATCCGCAAGGACGACTACGATACCAAGCTGCCACTCAACGTTGATGATGCCGATCTTCTCCTCCCTCATCCTCCTACGGAAGACAAGAGCACATGGACCGACATGACATTCTCTCGCATGCGGATGGAGTACCAGGTCCTCCGCAACCAGAACTGGTGGTACATGTTTGACATTGACAAGAAGAAGCGATCTCTCACCTCAGTCCTCATCAAGATTCAAAAGTTCCGCATCGCCGCTGAAGAGAAGTTCCTCCCTATGATCGACGGTTCGATTCCATTCCATCGGCTGGGTCGGAATATCCTGGAAATGGGCTGCAAGGCCATGCATCTGCAGGTCTTGCATCGCTATTTATTCAGCACCACCCAACGCATGCCCGACCGGCTACGACAACTCTTGATTGAAGCTGCGCTGAGTCAGATGGAAGTCTGCATTGTTTGCGAGAAAGACCCTGAGATGCGCGAGTGGATGTGGTATCGTGGAGCATACCAGCAGTACCATGGTGCTCTACTCCTGCTCATCGAAGTCTACGCCTACCCGATGCGCAGAGAAGCACCTCGCATATGGAAGTGTCTAGATTGGGTGTTTGAGCTCCCCTCTCAGATGGCGCCCAAGCAAAAAGCGCAGCTTGTGCTCACTGATTTGCGAGACCGCATGGAAGTGTACCATCAAACGCGGAAAGTCAAAGTCAGCAATCAACTGCGAGAACGACTTGTAGCTCCGAGAAAGAACCCCATCTCGAGCCCTGTTGGAGCTGTGCTGGATAGTGCTGGCCAGATGAAGCAAATGGCCACGCCACCCCCCGCCGCTGCGATGCCCATGATGCCCGTGACGCCGGCCGACTCTTCCGGTCCGAGTCATGTTGGTAGTGGAGGAACGGAAGATGTTCGCATGACGACGATGGAGGATATCGACTGGGTGAGTTTGACTGTTCAATCAAGCTTTGTCTTCACGCTAATGATATTTCAGGCTGAATGGGAGCAAGCGTTTCCATCCAACATTTACACCGGCGACCTCAACATCCCCGACTTCAACTTCAACGACTTCCACGGCGGCGGCGGCGGTAGCGGCGGCAGTAACTACAACCCGACAGCATTCAACACCGAAGAATTCAGCAACATGAACAGCCTGCAATCCACCCATTTCGTCGACCAACTGGCAGACATACAATTCACACCAACCCTCATCCCCGACATGAGAGGTAGAAACGCATACGGGAACTACATGCCCCTTCACTGAACCTCACTCCTCAACCCTCAACCCATCTCTCACCTCATTCCGATACAACCCCACCTCCTCCACCTCTCTACACCACAACTCCCACGCCCTCCCGGTCTTATCCTCCATCTCCGTCCACGAATCCCTACACTCCCTCTCACTCAAAAATTTCACCCCTTCCTGCCTCGCCGGCCCGGCATTCCCTCCCTCCTTCCCACCCCCCTCCCCGAACCTCTGCGCTACATACCCGAGATTATACCCGCCTTGCATCAACAATGCCGTCGTCTGCACCCTCGCGTTGACGCAGGTGAAAATCGCGCGGTAGACGACTTCTTCGATACTTCGGCCTACGCAGGTCATTCCGTGGCCGCGCATGAGGACCGTCGGGCAAGGTGGGAACGGGACGGGGGATGGCGTGGAGGATGTGAGGTAGTTTTTGAGAGCTATCACGCCTTTTGAGAGGACGGAGGGGGTGGGGTTGAAACCTGCTGCGAGGGCGGCTCCGAGGTGGGTGTTGGTCACGAGGAGGGAGTGCAGGGGGGGGGGAGGAGGTGTAGTGCTGTGCTATGTCGAAGACGGGGACTTGAGGGCCTGTTGTTCCACCGCGCGTTAGTCAGATGGAGGGCCAGGAATTGAGGGCGAGAAGACGACTTTACGATGGAAGGAAGGAAAACGGACGCGACATAGCCATCGTCCCCGCCATATGAAACACCGGCCGCATCGGCACAACTCCCAATCCCAAACGGAATCACCGCTTCCGAATGGCAATGCACCACGGATTCGACTTCCGGGTAGAGTTTATATACCTCCGAGTGGATACATCGTTTCCGCGAAACCCGTGACGCTCTCATCCCCGACGGGACTCGCATCCTCGATCCGGTATTCCTGGATATCCTCGCGGCTGGAAACCAGGGCGGGAGCGAGGGAGCGGGAGAGGAAGAATGTGTTGGAGGGGTTTTGAGGACTGCGGACGGAGATGTGGCCGTATGCGTCGACGATGGAGTTGTGGTGGAGGATGTGGGAGGCGGTGAGGAGGGTGGAGAAGAGGGTGAGGGGAGGAGGGGTGGAGGCGGTGAGGAGGGCGGTGTGGGTTGGTGAAGGGGTGGAGGAGGAGGAGGAGGAGGAGGAGGACATTGTTGTCTTTGGCTGCGTGGCTGTGGCTGTGGCTGCGGCTGCGCTTGGTGGGAGGGGAAATATGGGGTTCAATGTATATATACCTTTATCTGGGAAGGCGGATTTGGAATGGTACACAGCTTCTGGGATATGCTCGAGACTGAGAGAGAGATGTTTCAGCTTTTGCACAGTATCGTTTTGCTTGCAGTTCTTGATCCCTTTTCCGAGTTCCTGCGAGACGATCGTGACATAGCTTAGCTCTGCCTTTACCTTGCGCATGGTGGGGTGTGTTTTGTCATGGCGGGGTACATGAGGTAAAGAACCGGTCATACAGTCCGTCTACTTTGAACCAATTCCAAGACCAAGATCCTCACCAACGATCCAAATCTCTCTGATCATCCTCGTCCCAAACATGCCCACCACCGAAATCTTCATCGCGGCCCTCAAGCCCGGCAGCAACATTGGCGACCCCTCCAACGAAGCGGCACAAACCCTCAAGTCGGTCGGCGACACGCTCATCCAAACCGATGGCGTGCAGGACATTCACTTTGGCATGCAAGTCGAGAGTCCGAATACATTGCAGCTGCTTGTCAGTGAGTTGGTCCCCATATCCGATCCACAACTTCAAGAAAACACGCCACGCAGACCATACTGACGCGAGCATCACCACCCTCTCTCAGCCTGGGACAAGATCGACTCCCACAAAACCTTCATGTCCACAGAGACGTACAAACCCTTCGTCGAGCGCATCCTCGCCCTCATCGACGGCGCCCCATTCATGATTCACACCGACCTCGAACCCGCCGCGTCCGTAGCACCCGCCCTCGCCGCGCCCGTGACGGAAATCGCGACGTTCTACTTTGGCGGCGAGGCTCCGGAGGATTACATCTCCGGCGTGCACAAGTTCCGTGATATCCTCGAGAAGGAAAAGTCGGATGGGTATTTGGGCGCGGCGATTGGATTGACGGTGGAAGAGGTGGAGAGGGAGGGACATGAGGGGAAGGGAGCGGTGTTGGTGATTGGATGGGAGAGTGTGCAGAAGCACATGGCTTTCCGGGAGACGGGGACGTTCAAGGAGAATATTGGGTTGTTGAGGAATGGAGTGAAGACGTTGGAGATGCATCATGTGCAGTTTATGGAGTTTGTGAGGGAGCAGTAGGGTGTTGGAGAAGATGGCATGGTCGGTAGAGTTGTGTTGGTATTGTAAGAAGGACTCTCTCTCTTCACTTGTGCGTAAAGGTACCTGGTCGTTCAGTGTCAAAGGTCGGCTGAATGTCGAGGAGCACCTCCAGGTCATTGTAGCCAAGTTTTGTAACCAACCTTGTAGGGCATGTTTCGGGACGACAAGCTGAAGAAGGTTCCGAGATTTCACCGATGAGCCATGGCCGAAAGTGGATCATATAAGCTTCAGCGGCTCCCGTCAGCCTCGTGGGAGATGTAATGTTCGGGTGAGAAGATGTATATCCATGTTTCGTAGACGAGTACCTCAGCCCAGGTGAAGCACCGCATTATCACAATGCCTGTAGATGTCTGCAGCGTGCATGGCGGTCGGCATGTTTGGCTTGAGGTGGGATCTTTCTCATCCAGTCCAGAGGAGATGATCCCGCCTTGCTTGTCGAACAGGCATGGAAACGTGAGATGGACGAGAGGTAGACGCCACCATCGGATCCGAGAGAGCGTTCCAAGGTGCTATGCTGTACTGTGCTGTGATTTACGGTATTGGACGGCATCTCTTCCTCTGGATATGTAGGAAGAAAAGAATGCTCGTCCTCGTCGGCAAAGAGCTGCCATTTACTCCAGCCATATCGTCGCGGGATTGTTCACAGAAGGAAGGATTCCTCCGATGCCATCGTCAAGTCCTCCATCTCTCACCGTGACAGACAATACGCAACAAGACGGGATGTCCTTCTTGTGCAATTTGTGTTGTGAAACGAGGATGGATCGACACCTTACTCAGACAAACAGGACCTGACAATCGCTAGCACCACTTGAACCATAGAACTAATCCTCCACCGTCGACATCAAATCACCACATTAGATCACCGCCATCACCGCTCTCTCCACGCCGTCGCACACCATACCCTCCCCACGCGCACGCGCACGCACACGATCTCTCCCGCTGCATCTATCCACCCACCCACACACCCGCGTACACCCCGGTCGCCGATCCTCCAGCTCCTGCGCAAGCGGCGGATTGGTCGCGGGTTCAGCTCCGCTGACCTTTCGAGACCATCGAGTCCCGACCATCTGGATATACAAGAAGAGCGTGCTCCGAGACTGGGAACCTGAGACTACCTGCTGTGAGGCCTCCTCCCTCCTCTCGCCTGCGCGCTCGCCCTGGGATACGAGATACATGCTGCCACCGCCGCCGGCACCGCGATAACCAGCTGCGGCGGGCCACGAGAGGACTCGTCTCCGCCTCACCCCTCGAGCGCGGCGCCCTGCATACATACCGTGAGAAAGGGCCACCCACCCGAGGCTTCCGTCCACGATGAATGGCTACACCTATCCCGGAAACTACTCCGGCGACTCAATGGACAATGGGGATGATCAACAGACGCAGGACATGCTCATGATGAGCGAGGGCGGCATGATGGGCCAGGTGCCCGGCGGTCAGTCGCTGGACGACATTGTCAATCAGAACGCCAAGATGATCCGCCGACAGAGCATGCCGCACCCGCAGAACTTTGGCAATAGCAGTACATCACATCCTCAACATCTGAATGCCGACATGCGGCGCATTTCCATGCTGGACTATGGATCGCAGTCGCCGGCGAACAACTTTCACTATGACAACAATACATCGATGGACCAGAGTGGCTTCTCATCGGGCAATGTCGCGTCGGGGAATGTCACTCCAGCTGCTACGTCTCAGCAGCGTTCATCGTCGATGAATCGGAGAGGTTCTGGAACGGCTATGTCACTCGAGACGGATTACAATGCACAGAACTATGGGAACCTCATGTCTTCGAATGCGGGTTATGGACAATCGCCGGTGCATCCGTCGAATACAATGGACATGGGCATGGCGAGTCCGTATCTCGACACCAACATGGGTATGAATATGGATTATGGTGTCGAGCAGAATTTGGGTGACTCCATGCCGATGGGCATGTACGCTCCACCTCAGTTCAATCAGAACCCCTCGCTCAGCTCGCCTATGCACTCGACATCACCACATCAAGGAACACCACATTCAGTAAAAGATGCAACAGGAGGGAACAGTGTGCACACACAATACAGCAATAGCCATTCGGGCAATACACCCAACACTGTCCGGCACATGTCACGGCCGCAGAGTCTGCATGTTCCGGATGTGTCGAGTCCTGCTCACGGTACATCACCCTTGAGTCATCCGCCGATGACCTCTTCATCACGGCAGCAGCAAAGTTCTGCTCGACCGGCAGGTCTGCGGCATCAGAGTTCTACAGCGAGTTTCCAACGGCCGCAACAAAGCCCGGCGCAGACTCCCGCGCAGGATCGCAGTAATGATCAACCTCGCCAGACGTATGAGGCTGTACCTGGTCCGCCGCCGTCTGACAACGGAACCAATTACAATCCGAATAACCAGGGGTTTGCCTGGGAGGCTCCGGAAGGAGGATGGCCGTCCACTTTGAGTGGCAAGACCCATATGAATACTGTGTACAAGAATGCGTATTCCTCGACCGGGTTCGATATGCTGGGCGTGTTGGTGGGTTGTACAACTTCACTGCGCAAATTTTCCTCATACTGACATCATGGTAGATGCGTATTGCCACACGACCTAATCCCCAGATCAACATCGGATCCGTCGATTTGTCCTGCGCCTTTGTGGTGTGCGATGCGGAGAAGGACGACTTTCCCATCGTGTATTGCTCCGATAATTTCGAACGTCTGACCGGCTACACGAAGCACATGATTCTCGGGAGGAATTGCCGCTTCCTCCAATCCCCAGACGGAAACGTCGCACCGGGTGTCCGACGGAAGTATGTCGACGATGATTCCGTCCTCTATCTGAAGAACATGATCACCGCACGGCAGGAATCGCAAATCTCGCTGATCAACTATCGGCGAGGAGGTCAACCGTTTATGAATCTGCTAACGATGATTCCCATCACATGGGACTCGGATCAGGTCAAGTTCTTTGTGGGGTTTCAAGTCGACTTGGTGGAGCAGCCGAGTTCGGTGACCAACAAGAATCCCGGTATGTCGTCTTGATCGTCGATGTGGATATTGATCTGCGTCGATCTTGTGGTAATCCCTGTCGTGCCCACCCTTTTGCTGACCAGACCTCTCAGATGGTTCCTACTCTATCAACTATCAACGCGGAATGACGATGCCACGATACGTCATGAATGCACCGGAACAATCTGGTCTTGCCGAGTTTGGCCAGACGATTCCACGGGATGATGTCTCTACCATCCTGAGCACGATTGGCAGTGGCGAGTCCGACTTCGCCAAACGCATGTGGGACAAGGTACTGCTGGAGAACACCGACGATGTCGTGCATGTCCTGTCGTTGAAGGGACTATTCCAATGGGTGTCGCCATCAGCCGCGAGGATCCTGGAGTATGAGCCGAGTGAGATCATCGGCACCGCGTTGAGTTCCGTCTGCCATCCCAGCGATATCGTCCCGGTGACGAGAGAGTTGAAGGACACCTCGAGCGGAGCGTCGGTGAATGTCGTCTTCCGCATCAGGAGGAAGAACAGCGGGTACATGTGGTTCGAAGGGCACGGTTCGTTGCATACTGAACAAGGCAAGGGGAGGAAGTCGATCATCATGGTGGGGAGAGAAAGACCGGTTTACACTCTCAGCAAGGCGGACATTGTCGCGAATGGAGGAATCGGTGAGAACGAACTGTGGACGAAATTGTCCACCTCGGGCATGTTCCTGTTTGTGTCTTCGAATGTAAGGCAACTTCTGGACCGGCAACCGGAGGAGCTCATCGGGATCAGCATTCAATCTCTGATGCGGACAGAGTCGAAGACTGAATTCGGCCGCATTCTGGAACACGCGAGGACGGGCAAGAAGGCGAGCGTCAAACACGAGATGATCAACCGGAGAGGGCAGGTGCTGTCGGCTTTCACCACACTCTACCCCGGTGATGCAATTGAAGGGCAAAAACCCACCTTCATCGTCGCTCAGACCCGTCTGATCAAGTTCTCCCGCGGAAGCCAACCACCTCGACCGGCGATCTACCCCAAAGGCGACCGCGCCTCGTCCGAGTCGGTGGTCTCCGGCGCGACATCCAATCATCCCGGCGACGGCCAAAACTCCAACTCGACGAGTCAACGATATCACAACACCGACGGCTCGGCGCCGACCTACGCCGGACAGAATGGCCTAGCGCTCGGCCATCAGGACCAATCCCTCGCGAGTGACGACAACCTGTTTGATGAGCTGAAGACGACAAAGTCGAGTTCATGGCAGTATGAAATCCGTCAGTTGGAGAAACGAAATCGCCTCTTGGCGGAAGAAGTACAGAGTCTGATCGCGGCGAAGAAGAAGCGGAAGAGGAGGAAGGGCGCGGGGAACGCGCAGAAGGATTGTGCGAATTGTCATACCCGCGTCACGCCCGAGTGGAGGCGCGGACCGAGTGGGCAGAGGGATTTGTGTAATAGTTGTGGGTTGAGGTGGGCGAAGTTGGTGAGTCAAGACATGTTCGTCTCGATGATAGATAGGGCGACGGGTTGCTAATGTTGCTGGTGTTGCAGAACGGAAGAGTCTCACCGAGGACTTCGAGCCAGCAGAGCGCGCATTCGGCCGCGAGCGATCGGGCGAGTAAAGCTAGTGCGAGTCCGAAGCATGTGAAGCATGAGGGGAGTCGGATGGCGGATGTGACGGGTGGGAATGGGGACGGCAAGTCTGCGCAGAAGCCGACGACGGTGGAGGGGCATGGGGCGAGTATGGAGGGCGCGATGGGGGTCCCGGCGAAGATTGATGAGGGAGTTGAGCCGAATGATTGATTCTTGATGAGATGGACTCTGGATTATACTTGGACTTTGGGAGGTGCAGGACGTGGAATCGGCAGACCGAGTCGTTTGGCTTTGCAGGAATGCCGGCCAACGCACTCCGTCCGGAAGAGGCGTTCGAAACTCCTCCTACGGCCGACTTGGTTGGACATACCGGCGGGCCCGTTGCGATGTCGTATGGCATGGCGATGACGAAAAGAGTGACGAGACGACCGTCGACTTGCGTTCAAGCCTTGTTGATCTACTCCCATCGAGAAGAGGTGATCACGGCACTGTTGCGATGAAAAGCACGTCCGGAAGATTTACTGTTCGGGACGGATACGGGGCGGGAGGGTATGCATTGCACGCCGGTGAGCTTGGATGGAGCATGAACGGCCGTGGACATGTGCGGGTTGCAGCATCCGGATCATTTCTCACATCTTGGATTGGATACGCTGGGAACGACGACTTTCTACGAATGTGGGAGGAGTTGGTCGAGTGGGTTGGAATGGTAATGGAGATGGAAATGGACGGCTGGATTAGAAACGCACAAGTTGGACGATGATGTACAAAGCACAATACATACATTCCAATTCGAAGGGGGTTTTTGGGCGGCTACATTTCATCTACCTGCGAATCGGATCGCGGTCACTGGGGGGGTTTGGGACCGATCTTGCTCGAGAAGTTCTGACCGCTCGACGACTTGAGTTGACGTGGTTTGGAGCTGCTGGATCACAGACCACCATCGATCGTTGGCATACATACATGCGAGAGGTTTTTTTGGCGTGCTTCAGACGGACCTCGAATTGCACGGTGTGAACATGATTCCTCCTACCCTTCCCTTTCAACAACTGCACTTCACCGCCTCTACCTCTCGCCCGCGCGGGAAAACACACCATGAACTCCTTTTTCTCAACCTTCACTTCCGCCCGGAACGACTGCCACTCGGATTTCCTTCCTTTTCCTGAATCTCAGCCTCACACCAGTCCTTATTATTAACTCTAACCTCTACACCCACAATCCCATCCTCACTCCAAGCCCACTCATCCACCCTCACCACAACCTCCTCCCCCTTTCCGGGTCTTACAATGATAGAGCTAACCTCCACCCACAAAACTGCCATCTTCATCCCCTCCTCTCTATCCCGTCCCGGCACCAACTCATCATAAAATTACCGTCGTAAACGGCCCCTCCGCCCTTCGATCCACCACGCACGGTAAGTCGACCCAACCACTTCATCGAGTTCGAAGCCGTACCAACCCGGGGACAACAACCAATCTCACCGGTCCGCCCTCTCAACCTCTCCAACGGAAAAAGGCCATTCATTTCGTAGGGGTGGGGGGAGGGGGCGACCAAGTACTTCTTCTTCTTCTTCTTCCGAAGAGGAGGAGAGGGCTTTTGGACAACCAAAGTGACGTCTTTCCTATACCGATCGGTTGTCATCACGCCCGCGAAAAAGTCCCCGAGTCAAAGACCCTCTGACCGGATAATATCCCGCCCGCGCCAGGGAGAAGTGGGCCAGCCATGTTTAGTAGATGGCGAAAGGGAGACGCCGGTCCAGGTTATGTTACCCACGCGGTTGGTACGGGTTGTAAGCCGTAGCATTCGTGGAAGGCGGTGATGGTCTTGGAGGGGAGGGCGAGGAGTTTGGGAGTGAGTGAGGGTGTGGGGAGTTGAGACGAGGCCGGTTATGACGAGACGGTAGGTTGAAGGGTCGATGATGGGTGGGCCCCATGTGGATGATTTGGAAGAGGGAGGAGTCGGGGGTGAGGAAGGAGGAGAGGGAGTGGGGGAGGGCGGAGGTGGAAACCTGGTGGGGAGATGGAGAGGGCGGCGAGGCGTTCGTTGAAGTCGTGGTCGTGGGGAGGACATGGTTGCTGTAGAAGGCATTGATTGTATTCGAAACAAGAGTGCATGTTATCATTAGCTTACATTGATTGATTGCCATCTTGGCGATGTGATGTTGATGAGGTACGAAGTGAGGTGAGGTGAGGTTTGCTACCGTAGGATCGAACAAGCTCGACGCTCCCGACGGCTCTCACTCTTTCTTCGCCTTCTCCCTGTCCTTCAACGCAACCAGAAACCAAACCACAAGGACCCCAAAAAGAATTACACCAAACCCACTCACCATCACCAAACATCCAACAACAATCCCAAACCACCAACATGAACCTCCTCTGCCTGACCTCCACCCTCCTCCTCGCGCTCCGCGCCACCGCGGCTCCTTAGCCCGAAGCGGTCGCCAAAGGAGAAGACCACCTGTGCAAGCGCTTCCTCGCCTCCTGACCCGCGGACGGACCCGAGCTGGGCCTATGGAGGCGCGAGTGCCACGCAACCTGTGATGATCAAGGAAGAACATGCACTTGCGTATGAATCTCCATTCTTTCTTGTCTGGCGCCTTGAGTCCGGTCGACTTGCTGACTGTGTGGTGTAGTGCCCTGGTGATATTGGGTGTGGGTTTTGAAAGTCGCCGATGGTGGGCCCGCGATTGCGTGCGATGGGAGATGGTCAGGGAGTGCAGGAGGTGTGGGATGGGAAGTGGTGGATGACGCCGGAGATGGTATGCGGGAGGGCGGAGATCGCAGTTGGTGTGCTTCTGCTGCTTCGACGTTCGGTATCATTGGAGGGTTCTGGAACTCTTTTACTTTGAAGAGGGGTGTATGCCCAATGCTTCGGGCTTTCAATGCGGTCTGAAGGACGTCAGTCTCATGCCATCATGTTCTTGCCTTCGTTTTCGGAATTCGAAAGAATCCTGCCCAGCTACTTTTTGCTTCACAACGGGAGACCGTGAGCTCCGCCATCCAAGCTTCTTGACAATACAGCCAAACGCTAATGATGCACGAGCTGCCTGCCCCGTGGCTGAGATCGCTTGATCATACAGCGGTCGAAGTGAGGTGCAGCTGACGCGAGGAAAAGTGTGGGAAGATCGAACAAGCTCCAGCTCTTCTTCTCCACATTCGATCATCAAGCTTCGCCCATTATTCCTCCTCCTCCTTCTTCCGTTTCACATCCGCCATCGCTGACTGCTTTGTGACCTCACTTCACTCGTAGCCATGTAGACGTGCCGCGCGAGCCGTGCAGGTCGTGCGGTATGATGTAGGCATTCGCGGCCTCGTCCAGCAGTAAGTACAACACTCTCTTACCTTCAGACGTTCCTCTTTTTCCTCAACCCATCACACCTTAGCTCAAAAATCGCAAACATGGACTTCAAAAACCCCAACAAAGAGTATCGAACCACCCCCGAATTCGGCGAATACCAAGCCAACAACTTCTGGAAATCCAACAATGGTCTCGTTCCGCCCTTCAACACCCACCCGGACAAGCTCGAAGCCCGGGCGAAAGAAAAGCTCTCCGAAGGCGGCTGGTACTACGCCTCCTCCAACGCCGGCCTGTCGACCACCCACCTCGCGAACCGTCAAGCCTTCTACCGCCACAAAATCATCCCGCGCATGCTCGTCGACAGCAACAAGCGAGACACCGCGACCTCTATCTTCGGCCACAAAGTTGCCGCTCCGATCGGCTTCGCGCCGATTGGGATCAACAAGATCTATCATCCGGACGGGGAGTTGCCGGTCGCGAAGGTGGCCAAGGAGTTGAATCTTCCGTACTGTTTGAGCACGGCGGGGAGTCAGCCGATTGAGGATGTCGGCAAAGCGAACGGAGAGGGACCGAGGTTTTTTCAGTTGTATATGCCGCATGATGATGAGTTGACGGTTTCGCTGTTGAAGCGGGCGGTGGAGTCGGGATTTTCGGCGTGCATTTTGACGGTTGATACGTGGCAGTTGGGATGGCGACATGATGATGTTGCGGCGTCGAATTATGCGTTCTATCATGGGATCGGGGCGGATTTGGGATTGAGTGATCCGGTTTTTCAGAAGAGATCAAGGGAGGCGGGGATCGATCCGAAGACCAATCCGAATGAAGCTGGTGCGAAGTGGATTGATAATGTTTGGCATGGCAGAGCGCATAGCTGGGAGAAGATCCCATGGCTGATGCGGACGTGGAAGGAGTTGTCTGGTGGCAAGCCGTTTGCGTTGAAGGGCATTCAAGATGTGAGGGATGCGAAGAAGTGCGTCGAACTTGGCATTGATGGCATCGTCGTGTCGAATCATGCTGGACGACAAGTCGACGGCGCGATTGCCAGCTTGGACGCGCTGGAGAAGATTGTCGATACTGTGGGCGACAAGATCTACATCATGTATGATTCTGGGGTGAGAGGAGCTTCGGATGTGTTCAAAGCTCTGGCGCTGGGAGCGAAGTTTGTCTTTGTTGGACGGCTTTGGGTTTGGGGATTGTCGATTATGGGCGAGCATGGAGTGAGGCATGTGATGAAGGGTTTGCTGGCGGATTTGGACATCATGATGAATGTTGCGGGTTGTCAGAGAGTCGATCAGATTGATCGAGACTGGTTGGATAGTCAGCCGAAGGGTGGATCGCTGATACCGGAGAAGAGCAGGCTGTGAGTGGGAGTGGATGTTGGTAGTATGGTCGATCGAGGCCTGTCAATTGAATGCATGCTTTGAGAGTGCTGTGCTTGCAGTGGTGAGGAAGTGATTCCTGCCTGCTTCGAGTGCAGGTCAGCCTACTCGACTTGAGGTATTGCCCGGTAGGCTGGCATTTCATAGCCTTTGGCGAGCCAGTACTTGCACAGACGACAGCGGATCTGCGGGATGGTCTGTTTGACTCGAGATGACTGTCATCCAGCACTTTGATGACTACTGTTCCGACCTGGTTGCTGGATCATGCCGAGCGATTCGCACAATGCTATATGCCGAGTAGTATGCCTATCAGCCGGATATCCAAACAGATGCCGAAGCCTACAGCACCATCAGGATATTGACGGCGGTCTGACGCAGCAAGGAAAGGCCTCTTAGAATTGTCTGTCGATCAGGGCAGGGCGACGGAGCTTCCAGTGTGTCCATGGTGGTGCGGAGATATGGGCTGGTATTCCGCGGGCAGATGTGTATGATCGTGTATATTGGTGCAACTTCTTTCCCAGGCAGGAGGCAGGATCCTGAGAACTGCCACTTGGAGCTCCCTTGTGTAAAAGATTGTTAACTTAGCATCCCAAAGTGAGATCGACCTCGTTGATATCGTGAGAAAGGAGGACGCGAGGATGAAGCGAACGTCCTTGCCTGGCTGATATCCGGCAATGTCACCGCCCAACCAACGGCACGTCTTTTCACACTCCATGGAAAACTGCGCAGACTAATGCAGACTCGACGGCACTACAGCAAACTACCACTCTACCATTCGAATTGTTCATGCCCAAGCAGCTCAGCTACCCGACCCGGCCGCCGGAACAGCAGCTGTGGGAGCTTCCCGATCTCCAACCAAGCAAAGCACCTGCAGATCCCGATTCCCCCCTTGGGTCCTGAACGATGGTGTCGTCCCAGCAAGACGGCGATGCTCCTTTGGTGCCGAACCGGAGCTCTTGGGCGTGGCTTGTGTCATTTCACGACTACCGGACGCCCTGACTCGAGACCCTTTAAAGAGGTGACTTGCACCTCGTCGCGCGGATCCATGGGATAAGAGCTGTTTTCCCACAGGTCTCTTTGAAGGAACTCTACCCATCGAACTGCACATCTCGAGTACCCCAGCTTCTACGCATCTATCTCAGGCATACAGCACTGCTTCATTACACTGCACACGTATTACACTGCACACGTCAGACCGCGCATCCCGGAGCATTGGCATAGTCGCACAGCAGCGCCAGCCACACTCGGCGTTCAAAGGTTTCCCTCGACCACCGCGCTTCGTCTTGACCATATCCGAGAGCTTCCCTTTCCGAGCTCCTCCGATTGCGATCATCACTTCGTAACCGCTCGCCAGATCGCGCGGTCTCTCCCGCCAGCATGGATGATGCACACAAGATCTCAATCACCGTCTGCGGCGACGGAGGCTGCGGCAAGTCCTCTATCACATTGCGACTTGTGCGCAGCCAATGGACACATGAGTATGCATGCACCCGGCAATGCGCCTGGACGAGTCCTAACACCAGTTCTTTTCAGATACGACCCCACAATCGAGGACTCCTACTCCGTAACCCGCACAATCGATGGCACAACCTACTCCCTCGCTCTGACCGACACGGCCGGCCAAGAAGAGTACCGCGGCCTATGGTCGTCTTCAAATCTCAATTCCGATGCCTTCCTCCTCGTGTACGATATCACGCAACAAGCGACCCTCGACTCGCTGGAATACTTCAATCAGCTGATCGAAATGGAGCGCGAGAATCGCATTGAACGAGGAGCATCACTGCCAGTGTGCATTGTGGCTGGCAATAAGTGCGATCTTCAAGGGATGAGACAGGTTGGCGCAAGAGATGGTCTGGATTGGGCGAGAAGTAGAGGATATGGGTTCATGGAGACCAGTGCGAGGGAAATGGTCAACATTGAGGAGACATTCGCGCGTATGTTCTGCCACACGTCAATTGCAACAACGAGAGACCGCGAAATGCTGACCATGATATTTAGTGCTCGTAAGAAGAGTCGTCGGCGCCCGACGCCAACACCTCGAGGGCATAATTCCGAGTCTCCCGTCGTCCACCGCACGCACACGACCGCTGGATCCGGTCGACACGAATGGCGACGAGAAGGCGGCGTCGCCGAGCCCGCAGTGGGATTATCCGGAATCATTGAGGACGAGAAAATGGTGGCATAAATTCTTGTGTTGGAAATGATCTAAGCAGAGCTTGAAAGAAAGCATAGAGGCGCGACAGGACCCAGCATGAGCTCGCGCTCTAGACAGACGGGTGCAATCAGAGCACCACGGCATGAAGGCAGCATTTTGGGTGGACGGAAGGATTGCGATGATACCCCGGTTTTGGACTTCCCTTGTGTTGGTCGATTTGGAAGGCTGATGACACATTTACACGAATCTGGTACATTTACAGGCACGACCGATTTATACTCGATGTGGCCCCGAATGCACTATTTCAGCAAACTCACGACTTTCGAAGTGGTCTAATTGGAAGGCAACACATTTACACGACCTAGTACATCGACAGGACAAGCCCGATTGGCATTCGATGTGGCCCCAAAAGCGCTACTTTGAAAAATTCACGACCTTCGCAGCTTGGTGGCTGTTTGATCACGGTGTCCGAGCTGTCTGTAAACCAATTCCGCATGGACCCAACCGTGCGTTTGTGCGCAAGCATCCCAGCTGACAATCATACAACCAGGCAAAAGCCCAAGCTTCGACATCAACCTCACCTGATGCCAAGCGTCTTTTGTATTTCAGCATCGATCGACTCCACTGAAATGAAAACATTCTACAACCAGTGGGCAATTCAGGATGTTGCTAGCGAATCTGCGACAAAGCCAAAACCGGAGGAACAGCGGCATCGTGGGAATTCTTGAACGACAGTGCACGCGATGTTTCGGTTCTACCAGGCTGCCCGCCTGGGAGACTGTGAAACTGGCGAAAGAAAGAATCGACCGGGATCCCTGCTCTCCCGGTGTGCTGCTAATACACTGCGGCCCACGAATCAGTCCCGCGCGAACCGGGGCAGCTCTAGCTCATTGACGCCAGTGTTTCGGTGTTTCAATTCTCGATCCATTGCGAACCTGGGCGGACCACGTTGTGGAATGCCTGCAGATGCCGATTTTGGCGACAGGTCGAATAGAATGGGCACCGACTGGGGTACTGATTGCGACTGTATCCTGGAGGTGGTGGAAATAGGGCAGGAGTATAAGTCTTGGTAGCGCACCTTCTTCGTCGAAAGGCTCTTCACAGACAGCATCTCTCTCTCGCAGCACATCGTTCCGAGGACTCTCATTCACCTCTCACCGCCACGGCATTCCCTCCTTCTTCTCCTTCTTCTTCTTTCCAACACTCCTTTGCGGTTAGAAGTACACTCTCAATCATGCAGCTCTTCTCCCTGCTGCTGCACACGGCGGTGTTCACCGGTCTCGTGGCTGGTCTCGATGGTCGGCACCCTCATGCCAAATTCCACCATGAAGCCAATGAGATTGGTGGATACTCACAGCCGTACGGAGGCATGAATGGACTGCAGCGAGGGTACAGATCCGTGGCGTACTATGTCAAGTAAGACTTCCGTGAGACGACTTCTCATTGGAGGCTCGATCGCTGACCATTCTCGACAGCTGGGCTATCTATGCTCGAAACCATCCTCCACAGGACATCCCAGTCTCGAGGCTCACACACGTCAACTATGCCTTTATGGGTATTAACAACATCACCAGCGAAGTCATCTTGACCGATGAATTCGCCGACGTGCAGAAGATGTGGCCCGGTGATATGGCGACTGATTTTACCAACTCCAACAACGCCACGCATCAGCCCATGACCAACGGCGCCAGCATGGATATGGAAATGTTCGGGAACTTGAAGCAGCTGTACCTCCACAAGAAGCACAACCGCCACCTCAAGACCATGATGTCCATTGGAGGTTGGAGTTTGCGCAAGGCGTTCGCTCCCGCGTTGGCTACGGACAGCGGACGGAAGAACTTTGCGAAGACGGCCGTGCAGCTGATTAAAGACTTGGTTCGTTGACATCCATGCCATCGTTTGTTTACTTCCTGCTGATCCTTTGCTAGGGCTTCGATGGTGTCGAGATCGACTACGAATATCCCTCCTCCGCCCAAGAAGCCGCCGACCTCGTCTCCGTCTGCCAGCTCATCCGCGAAGAACTGGACTCCTACTCCCGCAGCCTCAACGGCAACCCGCACTTCCTCCTCGCCCTCGCCGTCCCCGCCGGTCCCATCAACTACGTCCACTTCGACGTGCCTGGCTTCAAACCATATGTCGACTTCATCCAACTCATGGCGTACGACTACCAGGGCTCTGTCTTCTCCAACTACTCAGGTCACGATGCGAACGTATACAAGTCGAGAGACAACCCGCGCAGCACGGACTTTGAAACCGAGGATCCGCTCAGGTATTATTTGAACGCCGGTATGCCGGCGGAAGGGATCACGCTGGGTATGCCGTTGTATGGACGCTCGTTTGCGAACACCTCTGGCCCGGGTATGACTTACACTAACGCCACCGACGGGACCTGGGAGCCGGCTGTGTGGGATTACAAGGTCAGTCACCGCCCTAATCATCATCTTCTTATTTCCGTCCACTAACATTCACCAGGCTATGCCACAAAACGGCTCCCAAGTCTACACCGACAACACCATCGTCGCATCCTGGTGCTACAACAAGGAAACCCGCTACATGGTGTCCTACGACACGCCCGAGATCGCGGTGCAGAAGACGCACTACCTCGTCGGCAAGGGTCTGGGTGGAGCCATGTGGTGGGAGACGTCAGGCGACTTCAAGGTCGATGATCAGAGGAGTTTGATCAGGACTGTGACGACGGAGCTGGGGCACTTTGGAGGCATGGAGACGAGCATGAATGTTTTGGATTACCCGCAGAGCAAGTATCGGAATTTGAGGGAGGGGATGCCTGGGCAGTAGACGGGAGAGTGATGGCGTCGTGGTGGGTTGGGTGGGTTGAGCATTTACAGCGGCGCTTTCCGTAGGGCGGGAATCTGCTTGGATAGGTTTGCTGCATGGGGTTTTGGGTACTTTCCGCGGATGTTGTATCATTGTTAATATATTCTGCGACGAAGACTTATCGCTAATGTCTCAAGGACATCCACTAACAAGGAAAATGATTACGTTTCGCGAGAGCTCACCAATGAAGGCGCCAGAGGACAATTTGTCTTCATTGCAAGTCTGGCAATCTCACAAGTTCGATGATGTTGCTACCGCGAAGATGGTTGTCTCCCAACGGAAAATGCCCTGCCTGGCCTCGGGCTGCTAGAGAATGCTTACTAAGCCAATGGTGAACCCGACGACGGATCCATCTGTCCACCTCACTCGACTTCACTCCCTTCTATCATCAGAACCTTCACCTCAAATCGACACCCAACACGATGTTCATCATGGACCGTCGACACTCTCTCGGTGCTTCAAAGGGGCGTGTGATAAGTACTCCCGCCCGACGAGTCCAATGCTGTGATCCCTTGCATTGTGCAGAAGAGGTCATTACAACGGCTTCGAGAAGTCGACTCCGCGGATGGGGATCAAGAAGAACAGAACCATCTATAAGGACACAGACACAGCTCTATGTATGGCGTTAGCAGCACGAAGTTGTCGCTCAACGCGCTGGCTAATAAATCGACACATTCCACGGCTGGACACATGGTTATGTTTGTTTCCATTCCGACCATCTTGGCATGTACCCAATTCGCGGTAGCCATCTCCTTTGCTCTTCTCCTATGCCTCGTCCGAGTCTCCGATCAATCACACTCAGTCATCACACAATCCCTCGAAAGGCAGATTCAGCGAACATGCGCGCCACTTTCGGCCTCGCCTTCGCGATCGTGCCTCTCGTCGCTTCCGCGCAAGTCGTCACAATCACAGAATACACGAGTGGGAGTGCTTGCAGCGCCATCTACACAACTGGAACCAGCACGACCACCATCGTGCAATCCACAGTAATCGTTACTCCTCAACCTGTCTCGGATGCCAGCATCAATGGAGGAGACTCATTCGTGATCGAGCTTCAGCCTGCCACTGCCGATAGGCGGAGACAAGAATCTGCTCCGATGTACCTTGATTCGACAGGTACCACCAACACGGACCTGAGCCAGGCAGTCCGCTACAGAATCCTCAATGGCACTCTGCAAAGCGTCGCCGGCGGATACGTATCTTGCAATCCTACCGACGACTTCAAAGAGTTTTCCATCTCCACGTCGCCAGGGTCGATTACCGAAACATTCCACTCCGAGAACTTGATCGTCAATTGGGACAACGAGGCCTTCAACAATGGCACGACGAAATTCTACACACAAGCCCGCAGCGATGGAGCACTACGTCTCATCGCGTACTTCAGGGGAGTCGTGGAGCCTAGCTGGTCACCCGTCTCGCTTGTAATCAAGGCGACCGGCTCACTGTTTATCGAGTCATCGAGCGGAGTCGCCAGCTCCAGCACACTTCCGACTGTCGTATTAGAGGGTAGCATGGTTCTCTCGTCGGCTGCTGGGACCCCACAGTCTTCGGTTCCCGGCCCGCCAGCGTACTCCGAGGCTCAGACCAGTTTCTTCCTGACCATCTCTGGCAGCGAAACGCGCACAATGACCTCGGTCTTCACTCCTGCGCCGTCTCCTCCCGCCTACAGCGAGCCGTCATCTGCTCAATCTCCCCCGGTCTACAGCGAGTCACCGATCTCGACCTTGTCACCTCCCGTCTACAGCGAGGCATCATTGCCGGTCAGCTCGGCCTCGATCCCCTCGTCGGGATTATCGTCATCTGTCGCGTCAAGCATTTCCAGTGCTCGATCCAGTGGAGCGAGCGCAGCTTCAAGTGTATCGTCGGTTCTATCATCGAGAGTGTCGTCAGCTGCCTCTTTGATCACTGCTTCCAGCATTCCTCCAAGCATGATGTCAAGCATGATGTCAGTCATGTCTTCAAGTGCACGATCGAGGTCATCGACCAGCACAACATCCTATCCGCTGGCTACTGGAGGACCATCACCCAACGGCTACTGTGGCGCTACCGGCAACGGCACGTTCTGTGCTCTCCCATTCGGCGGTTGCTGCAGTCAGTACGATGCTTGCGGTAATGACAATGAGTACTGCGGGACTGGATGCCAGACGCAGTACGGGAATTGCGACCCTCTACCAATTCTCCCTCCATCGTACTCTGCCACCGCTCCGCAGACGATGACGACCATGGCAAGCTCAGCGTCAAGCTTATTGTCAAGCTCTTCGACCAGCACAACTTCGTATCCTTCCGCGACTGGAGGAGTGACGCCAAATGGATATTGTGGTGCGACCGGGAATGGCACTTTCTGCGCTTCACCATTTGGAGGTTGCTGCAGTCAGTACGATGCCTGCGGTAATGACAACGAATACTGCGGAACCGGATGCCAATCGCAGTACGGAATCTGTGACCCGGTGGCAGTAGGCCCTCCATCGTACTCGGCCACCGCTCCTCAATCAATGTCATCCTCTTCGGCAGCACCATTGTCTGCGATATCGAGCATTGAACTTCCTCCGATCTTCTCGGGGCCTCAGACCACAAGCACTGCAGAAACGAGCTCGTCGAGCAGCATTGCCGTTGTTCCTTCGTACCAGGATCCAGCGACGAGCTCTGCCTCAAGCAGCAGTGACGTCGCGCCTTCTTCTGTTGAGCCAGCAACGAGCTCAGCTTCAACCAGCAGTGCCGCCATTGTGCCATCGTACGTTGAGCCTACAATCACGTCATCGCCAGCATCGGCCTCATCGGCTGCGCCCTCGGGCACTCGATCTTTCATCCTTGCTTCGCCCACGCCGTGCGACTTTGGCGATGTGCCAGGTTACGGCCAAGACGACGACTACTGCACCGTAAACCTCACCCAGGCCATGAGAATTTACGCCGTCGAATCAGTCCAAGTCTTCCCATCTTGCAACGGCTTGCTCTCCATCGGCGAAGGCACAAAAGCATTCGAGCCACTCGACATGCCCGATGAGAGAGTCGTACGCAACGACGGCACTATGAACTCATTCTTCGCGCCATTCTGGGATGACCTTGGAGTCGAGGGCGGAGCGCCGCAGGAAGATGGATCGTATGGCCCTACGAACAATGGTATCTGGTATGAGGAGACTGCCACCGGGGTGACTTTCGAGTACGATCTTTCGCGTTCTGGTGAACCGGACAACAGCTTCCACTGGACTGTCGCGTATACGTTCGCCACGCCTGGTGTCGCGGTGTATACCTACTACCAGCTGGGTAATGCAGCCGACAATGGCATTTCAGCCGGCGTGGGCATGCAAGGTGGTGAGTCTTTTCCGTCCGGAGTCCAGGGCTAGAATTCTGCTAACAAGACAATAGTTGATGCCGATGGTGGCAATCAAGGTGTAACGTACTCTCTTGCACAGGCGAGAATCACTCCCGGTCTGAAGATAACTTGTGACTCAGTGGCGAGCACTTGTGTAGCGACCGCTTAGTCGTAACGGGATTGATGAGCACACGAGGGACGGAATGTTTGGAATAATGCTGTATGTTTCACGTAGTTGTTCGTTTAGATAAATTGTGTGAAACCGAATTGATTAAGAATCTCTTCAAATATTCATGTCTCAGCAGGACGATAGCTTTCCCCGGAGTCTCATGGTACCGGTGCCGTATCGCCTCGTATCGCATCTCAGCTCGTGGTCGCTCGGGCGGCTAAACAGCGACTATGCATTCGATTCATCTTCTCTTGTAGCTTCGCCGCTACGTTTGGAGCTGTTTGCTACTCATCTGCAGCTTTACGGACTTGGACTACGGGCAGCGAATAGTCGAGCGAGCAGGATCAGTGTTATATCCACAAATCGGCTTGAAGAAGAAGCGATCGCAAAGAGCTGGACGACATACATTTGGAGGATGCTGGGTTAGATTGGACGAGAGCACGAGGTCAGAGAACGACATCTATATTGCGCCTACACATACGACCTCGGAACGTCTCCGCCTTGATACACCGAGCGCGCCTCCGCCGCCTCCGCCTCTCCCCATGCTGACAGCATGAATCCACCGGACGGCTACCGTCGCGGAACTCCTGGAACTGCCACGCCTGGCGGAGGACAGTGGCCAGCACCGCGACATGTATCCGAGTCGCAGCGTGCCACCGGAGGCTATATACCTCCTCCGCCTCCGCTCCAGTCGATGCAGCCGCAGAACCATCACTTCCCACCGCCGCCTCCACGACCACCTTTGAGCGCAACCCAACCACATGCGCCATTCGTACCACCGCCTCCAGGACAGCCCAATACGTACTGGAATCGCCATCCGAACTATCCTCCGCCTCCGCCGCAATCACAAAGTCAGTCGCGCGAGCCACGAGCCTACGATCCGAGTGTATACTTCGAGTACAGCACATTGCCACCTCTCAACGACAATGCGCCGTTGACTTCGGCGACATATATACCTGATGGATTGAGCTTCGGACCGGGTGTGGGAATACCAGGCCTGCATCAGAATGCCCCCTCTGGAAGGCCTGGCCACATGCCACAGCCTAGCTATTACAGAGGTGCTTCGGAGGATTTCTCGCTCGATCCTATGCATCAGAGATATGAGGGCACGTACAACCATCAGGATTCGCCTATGAATTGGTATCCCAACCATCCGCAGCCGGCTCAGTCGGCACCGCCTTCTGGACAGGCGAGCTTTCCGCCTCCAACGCCTACGAATAGGAATAAGAACCTCATTCTGCCGGCGAAGGAGACGGAGCAGCATTCTTCTCCTGCCGGTGAGCGACTGCCCTATCTCACGACAGCTTCTGCGGCAAAGAGCGACCCCAACCGGGAACACTCATCGTCGAGTGACGTCCCAGCATCTCCACACGAGCAGCATTGGCCGGCAGAGCGCATTCAGGAATTTCTTACTTTGCACTCGTTTTCAAAAGAATGGCTGATTGCGTTTCAACACTTGAATGTCTCTGGTGCTCAATTCTTGGATATTGGAAGAAGTGGAGGTCAGCGTAACATCGCATTTTTACCACACACGCTTTTGCCGCAGGTCGCGAGGGAGTGCACTGCAAATGGTGCTGTGTGGGATTACACAAAGGAGCGAGAGGAAGGTAGACGACTTCGGCGGCTTGTCAGAGATGTGGTGAGGACTGCAAATGCTGGAACTCCTCAATCGGCCGTGGCGGGTAGCAACTCGAATTTGGCACCGCGTGCAGCTGGGAGCGCAGGTACTGACGGTACGGTGGAGACATCGCCGAACTATGCACGAGACATGACAGTGTTCGGCTCGACTCCCACGACTGCTGGTGGCGGTGACGACTCTCCTGGCAGAGGTATGCCGCCGTTGACTGTGTCGGGCAGGGCAACTGGCGGCTACAGGTCCATCACAATGGACTCGTACGATCATCGCAGCCAACTTGCGGCGATTGGTGATCCGAAGCGGCAACCTTCCCCAAGTGGCAAGACTGGAGATCCTGCCAGCGGTACCAAGTACGCAAGCAGTCCATCACAGAGCCCAGCTTTGATCAAGTCTAAGCCAAGTACGAACGGCCACCGTCGTAACCCAAGCAGTGGACACTTCCGTGGACCTAGCACTGACACGGTAGGCTCATCGACACATACAGGCCGATCTAGCGCTGGCTTGGCTTCAGGCCCCGATAGTCCGTACAACAAACCTATTGCAGAAGATTTCTACACTGGACGTCCAGCACACGATGGTGTCCGACCTCCACCGTCAGATAGTAGCGCACGTAGGCCAAGTCGAGACCCGCTTCCCACCAGCGCAAAGGAGCACAGAGGGATATGGGCGAAATTCAGACGTGGGAAGAGGGACGAGGCTCAGCCTTCGCCTGAAGACGAGTTTCCCACCAGTCCGCAGGCGTTTCGCAATCCATACAACAAACCTGGTGCGGCATCATCGGATCTATCCGTTAATGAAATGCGAAAGGCTCTGAGGAGAGAGTCTTCGGAGAACGTCCCCTCCGATACAAGAGGCAGGCAGACAGCCCGCGAGGGCGACAAGAAGTACATCTTCGTCACGCCGGACGGTTGGAACTATCGCTTGATGGATATCAGCGACGTCGAGTCTGCAGACCAATTGCGCACGGTGATCTGCTACAATCTGGGCATCCCAATTGAGGCAACGGGGATTTCCATCTTCATGACCACGCCTGGGAAAGATGAGCACGAGGAGGAGCTGACAGATCAAATGCTCATGTCTGCGCGAGTTCGCATGGCTGATCCGCTGGGCAGCCTCAAGCTGTACGTGCGCGCGCCGAATGCCCTACTTGATCCGATAGAGAGTGCCGATGTCGGCTTTGCGCAATCGCAGATGCACAAGACTTCGGTCTCGAGTGACAGTACGAATGGTGTTCCGCGGGACAGCGGTACGAAGATGCAGGAGAATATGCTGCAGAATGACTTTCAGAACCTGCCTCACGATCAACAGAAAGAGCTCTTGGAAGCTCGTGCGGAGCAGCACAGAAAGGATACAGAGCGCAAAAGACTGGACTATCAAGCCCATCGCAAGTCCCAGCTTGTTGATAACGGCAAAGGCGGCAAGATTTACGACTTTGACAGTTCGCGCTCTACCGCCGCCCATGAACAGGACAGGCCATCTGTGCAGCATCGTCCGGCCTCTTCGGGCTCCGGTGAGTTTGACAGAAAGACCGACAGCTTCCAGCCAATGCGGAGAGCACCTCCCGTGCCCGGACCCACAAACACGTTGGTCAAAGTCAACAGTCTTAACCGGAATCCCGTTGGTACCACTCGTACAAGCTGGCCGAGAACGGAAGATCCATGGAAGCGTATATCGGGCGGCTCGATCCGGGAGGAGAATAGCAAGAGACCCGCGAGTAAAGGCATCGGAGGAATCGGCGCCGCACTCGCCGGAGCCGGAAAGGCGGCTGGAGCTTTCGGTCATCCAAACAGCGCTCCAGTCACATCCTCTGGCCTGCAGAAGTTCAGCACCGTTGGCGATCTCCGTAGTGCGGGTGATCGACCCCGAGGTGCATTGGCGTCCATTGACTTCCAGCAACGGAGCATCTCCGGCGGTCGATCGAGTCCGAACGCTCCGAGGAGCCCTTTCACGATGTCTAAGGGAGGGCAGTCTTTCCGAGTTCCTGCTTATGAAGAGGACGAAGAGGAAGAGGATGATGAAGATACGCTGAAAGCTTCGCAAAGGCCGAACTTGTCGTTGAGGACTCCGTCGAACCCGATGATTGCTAAGTTGCAGTCTGAAGGTCGATCACACAGTCCGGAGCTGAGCCCGAGTTCAAGCCGTGCAGCGACATCTCTGAATAGGATGTCGAGCAAGCGCGGACCTTCTTTCGACGTGCCAGAGCATCAGGTCGAGTTTGCGCCGTCACCGCATGTTGGTCAGAACGATTCTGATGAGGACTCCGATGATGGACTGTTTGCTATTCCACTGCGAGGGCAGCAGAAAGACAAGGTCGTGCCCGAGACTCCAGTGTCAACTTCCAAACAAGATGTGACAGCGCCTACAGGATCGCCAGGGCGCTCACCTAATAGACCGGAGCTGAAACTCAAGACGCCCCGAGCAAACGTCCGCTTCGACTCGCCCAAGCTCATGCCGCAAGAGCGCATCACTAGCTTCGAAGACGACGAGTTCGATCCCATGATTTGGGGACCACAGTCTACCTCTTCTGGCGGGCCATGGTCGAATGACTCGCCTGACGACTTCGCCAAATTCAACAGAAGGGAAAGCTTCGCAAGTGATATCTGGGCCAACCGCCCTCCTGTCGAAGACATCGCCGAGCGTCTGGACAATTTCTTCCCGAACGTTGATCTGGATCAGCCTATGGGAGAAGATGCCGAGGGTGGTGAAGCTAGCCCTGACACAAATGACCGGTCTACTCTCAGGCCTAAAACCTCAATTTCCGACTTGGGCAGTAGTCGAAGCGTGTCACCTCAGCCCAGCGACGAGGGTGCGGGAGAGACCCTGGGCAGTGACGAGTCCACCTTGCGTGGTGGGACGATTTCATCAGTCGCTCATCGCAGCGTTCGCAAATCGGGTGGTTTGGGCAGGACCAAGAGCATTCGCGATGTGGTGAAGAACAACTACTCTCACCTTGGCGGTCCATCCCAGCATCCATCCGTGTCCTCACGCAATTCGAGCCGCCAGCCCAGTATCACTGGACTACCCACGCACAATGCTCTCACCAACAGGGTTAGCACCCTTCGCAACGATGTCACGTCCTCGATTGTTCGGCGCAAGAGTACGAAGATGTTCGGGGCCAAGATTGAGCAGGTCAAGCCGCAGCGCGGAAGCCGTCTGATTAACAATCTGGAGACAATCCCGCAGGATACCATTCCCAGTGGAAGCGTTCAGCATGTCAGACCTGAGCGGCAGCCGACGTTCAAATGGATGCGTGGTCAACTTATCGGCAAAGGCACTTTTGGCCGCGTCTACCTGGGCATGAACACCACCACGGGAGAGCTGCTCGCCGTCAAGCAAGTCGAGGTCAACCATAAAGGGCAGAGCGCAGACCCGAACAAGGTCCGGGAGATGGTGAAAGCCCTGGATCAGGAGATTGACACAATGCAGCACTTGGACCATGTGAACATCGTGCAATATCTTGGATGCGAGAAGAAAGAGTACAGCATCTCTATCTTCCTCGAGTACATCTCCGGTGGCAGTGTCGGCTCCTGTCTCCGGAAGCACGGCAAGTTCGAAGAGCCTGTCGTCAGCTCTCTCACTCGGCAGACGCTCGGCGGCCTAGCTTACCTCCACAGTGAAGGCATTCTCCACCGTGACTTGAAAGCCGACAACATTCTCCTCGACCTCGACGGGACCTGCAAGATTTCCGACTTTGGCATTTCCAAACGCAGCGCGAACCCTTATAACAACGACATCACCAACAGCATGCAAGGCAGTGTCTTCTGGATGGCTCCCGAAGTCATTCGCGCGCAATCCCAGGCACTTAGCGTGCCATCCGGAGCGAATGACGGCGTTGACATCCGGATGAGCCAGGGCTACAGTGCCAAAGTTGACATCTGGTCGTTGGGCTGCGTGGTACTGGAGATGTTTGCTGGACGAAGACCGTGGAGTAAAGAAGAGGCTATTGGTGCGATTTACAAGCTGGGCAGTCTGAACCAGGCGCCGCCCATTCCGGATGACGTTTCGACGGTTGTGGGCCCGGCGGCGTTGAGTTTTATGTATGATTGCTTTACGATGTGAGTGAAACCTTGCTGATTTTGCACGATTGATTACTGACATGTCTACTACAGTCAACCGGGAGAGCGACCTACGGCGGAAACGTTGCTCCGTGCTCCGTTCTGCATCTTCGATCCGCATTACAACTTCTTGGATACCGAATTGTATGCGAAGATCCGTGGAGCGTTTTGAGCGCAGCATAGGAAAGAAGTGTATGGGAGAGAGTTGGTTTGGAGAGCGGGCGCTGTGTTCTGGAAACCAGCGTGACGTACTAATGATTTACGGATGGGATGACGTGTGTCTCGATGACGGTGCGAAGACTTTTATCAGCAGTTGAGACGGTCCGTAAGAAAACGCATTGGCAGAAAGTGCTGCAAACGCAGTGAAGGGAAAGCTCGGCGTCTCATCAGGTAGGCTTTGCAGTCGTTGTGGTCTCGATGGCGCAGGCGTGTTATTGCTGTTGAGGTGAGTGCGAATTCTTCTTGTCTGCTTCTTTCCGCTTTCCTGGCATGTGACGCGCCAAGTCTGGCAGCTTCGTTCATTCACTCGCAACATCCATGCAAACCTTATCTCGCGGTCCGTCGCTCCGCATCGCAGAACATGCTTTCAAGACACTGAGATAGCTACAAACATTGAAATCGCATTCACCGACAGCGCGATCTCTCATCCATGCTTCAGCAACAACAGCCTTCGCCACAATTCTTTCATCTCGTTCCGACACTGGCACAAGATGGACCCTTTCAACGTACCTCGATGCAGCAGCTGCTGCGAATACCACCACACTTCACTCTACTGCCCTAAACTCGGAGACGATACACCGGCGAGGCAATTCGCAATCGAGGCTCATCGTCTGCTCGCACTCGAACCGGCCGCACGATCCGCCCTCATGCACGGAGTGCCCCTTACAAGTCCCATCTGCGCGCAGCATCGCCAGCGAGGGCTTGACAAGATTCGTGTCGAAGACCTCACCAACACGGATCATGTGGAATCTATCCTGCAGCATCGCGCTTTAATGCCAACATGTTGGGAGTGCGCTTGGGGCTGGTTTCGAGAGATGGGAAATCCAGTGTGGCCATTCGACACCTGTACATGCGCGGCCACTGTCTTCGACGACAAGACGTGCGCTTGGTGCGCATTGGCGGACCTCCAGCAGCGCAGAAAGGACTACCTCGCGGCGTACCGGCGGCTAGTCCAAGTCCCGGACATCAAAGGAGGGCAGCCCACCACACATCCAATGCTTCTATGCGCCTGCGGGAAATGGCCGATGTGGGGCTACGAAGTCTTGAGAGTTTGCGCAGGTTGCCAAGGTGCGGTCACTGTGCCGCTTCATGCGCTTGACGGAGTGACGCATCTTGCTTGTACGATCGGGAACCCTAGTCGCAGACTCGTCGGTGAGGGCGAATCGATGAACATTCAATTGACTGGCTCAAGACTCGAGTGCATTGCGCATCCTATGAGGCCGCTGGTACAGAGCTTGGGCGAGCAGCAGGTATTCTTGGCAGCGAAGAGAGCACAGGATTCGGCGCGGGCGAAATTGCAGTCACTTGACAATGGACACACTCCTGGCAAGCAGACGCCTGGGAACGGGCAGCCGCCTGGACATGGGAAGACACCTAGCACGGGCACTTAAAGCACGGCAAATGGACTCCATGGCAGCTCAGACTGGGATCGGCAGAAGAGCTCGGGCAATTGGATAGACGACCGGTGTCGAGATGACGAGCCAAGACGATATTGCGCAAGGAAGAGGACATACCGCATCATTGTCCACGGCTCCGGACATGCGGCCATGGATATTGACCTCAGCCTGAGCAGATAGGCAGCATCAACGAGATGATATCTTGTCTTGGAAAATTGGCGTAATAGACATCGCGGACAGTGGTCAGGCCGAGATGCCCACTCAGCGACTTTTGTTTTAGCGATGCACTCGATGCCTCGCCTTTGGTTGGCATTGTCGAGGATTGTATTGATGAAAGGCACAATCAGCGGAATCGGATTGAAGCGATGCACTCTCCTCGTTCAAAGGCAATCGAATGGCACGTACGAGGTACAACGTTTTGTACAATAATGTCGCACTGCTCCTTCACCTGAGCCAGCGAAAGGTAGACCTGCGTATGGATCCTCACCGATCCCGATCGAGACTTGATACATACTTATCATGTCAAACAAACGTGATGATCAAATCAATGAGCACCGATGAATTAATACAATCGAGATCATGTAGGAAAATGAGGCAGGACAGGTGAAGTGATCTGGACAAACAGATAAATGCTTCTATTTTGATCGAGCTAATCCATCCCAAAGTCGGCCGCGTACGGCAAGAATATAAAGTAGGAGAGGTTTATAGATACAAATATTATATGAGATGCCCCGCGGGGCTTGTTCAATGAGTGACTGCTGTTCAATGCTTTTCCTTCCACTTCGCTTTCTTCACCATCTCATCTCCGTCTTTCATGGACAACAGTGACCCTCTAGTTGCCGGCCCTTCGTACGCGGCGGTACGAGTATGGGTATGGCTGGTTGTTGCCGGGACCTTGCTTAGGACCTTGGCCGGGTGGCTTTGGTCCTGGGCCACCTGGAGGCTTTGGGCCTGGACCGCCTGGAGGCTTTGGGCCTTTGCCGCCTGGAGGCTTTGGGCCTGGACCACCTAGGAATCCCGGAAGCTTTGGGATGAGTCCTGGGCCTGCGTTCTCACCCGGACCGCCTGGCCCAGCGGGCAGATTATCATATTGGTCATATGTCGGAGGTTGGTAGTATGACGGAGGGGTGGGCGCTGAAATGGAGCTGGTTGTGGAAGTCATCATGGTCGTGGAAACAGTCACTGTGGTCATGCTGCCTGATTGCGTGGATGAGCTCTGGAGGCTTGCGGTGCTAGCGGAAGCGGCGCCGGTTGTAGAGGTTGGTGTAACATCGCGAGCCTCGACAGTGGTGGTCGACTGCTGGGTTGAGGTTGCGCTGCCAGTGCCGGTCATGGAAGAGGAAGTGATCTGGCTAGCGGAGGAAGTCGACCCGGATGCAGAGGAGCCTACAGCGCTGCCGGTGGTGGACTGGCTAACGGGAGAAGTCGATGCAGATCCCGTTGAAGTGCTGGCGCTGCCGGTCATGGATTGGCTGACGGAAGAAGTGCTAGTAACACTCTGGCTGGAGGAAGTACCAGTAGAGGTGACACTGCTAGTGCCCTGGGTTCCGGTGGACGATACAGATCCGCTTTGGCTGGTCGATTGCGTCGAAGATTGAAATCCAGACGTCGCAGAGGACACAGGCGTGCTGATGGAGGTTGAGATCATGCTCTGGCTATTCTGCGTGCTCGATGCGGTGCCAGTGGTGAAGGATCCGGAGCCCAATGTCGTAGAGGAGACGGATACACTGGAGGAGGTGCCGGTCATACTTCCGCTGGTTTGCGTGTCAGATGCGGTTCCAGTGGAGGAGGATCCGGATTCGGACGTTATAGGAGAGACAGGCGTGCTGAGGGAGGTCGAGAACGTGCTCTGGCTAGTCTGCGTTCCAGATGCGGTCCCGGTAGAGGACTCAGTTCCCAATGTTCTGGAGGAAACAGATGTGCTGAGAGAGGTCGAGATTGTGCTCTGGCTAGTCTGTGTGCCCGATGCAGTTTCAGTAGAAGACTCGGATGCGGACATCGAAGACGAAACAGGCGTGCTGAGAGAAGTCGAGAACGTGCTCTGGCTAGTCTGTGTTCCAGTGGAAGAGACCGATCCTGATGTCATGGAGACGGATGAAGAGCCAGTCATGCTTCCGCTGGATTGCGTAACAGATGTGCTTCCCGAAGTGCTGGTGATCCCGGTCGAGGTTTGCGATACAAAGGAGCTAGAGACTTGCATGGTGCTTGTTGTTGGAGTTACTGCGCTGCCCTCAGTGGAGCTGGCACTCTGGCTTGTGGTCTGCTGCGCGGAAGATGTGGTGCCGGTCTGAGTGCCAGATGAAGAGCTCTGGGTGTCTGTCTGAGACGTAGCCGTGTTGGATCCAGTAGCCGAAGTCTCCTGCGCGGACGATGTGTTGCCGGTCTGAGTGCCGGTCTGAGTGCCGGTCTGAGTGCCGGTCTGAGTGCTCTGACTGTTCGTCTGAGTGGTCTGGCTCTGACTCTGGCTTGTGCTGCCAGTCTGAGTACCGGTTTGAGTGCTCTGAGTGTTTGTCTGAGTGCCGGTCTGAGTGCTCTGGTTTGAGCTGCCGGTCTGAGTGCTCTGAGTGTTTGTCTGAGATCCGGTGGTCGGGCTCTGGCTTGAGCTGCCGGTCTGAGTGCTCAGGCTATTCGTCTGAGATTCAGTGGTCTGGCTCTGGCTTGAGCTGCCGGTCTGAGTGCCGGTCTGAGTGCTCTGAGTGTTTGTCTGAGATTCAGTGGTCTGGGTCTGGCTTGAGCTGCCGGTCTGAGGGCCGGTCTGAGTGCCAGTGGTCTGGCTGTTCGTCTGAGATCCAGTGGTCTGGCTCTGGCTTGAGCTGCCGGTCTGAGTGCCAGTAGTTTGGCTCTGGCTTGTGCTGCCGGTCTGAGTGCCGGTCTGAGTGCTCTGAGTGTTTGTCTGAGATTCAGTGGTCTGGGTCTGGCTTGAGCTGCCGGTCTGAGCGCCGGTCTGAGTGCTCTGGCTGTCTGTCTGAGTGCTCTGGCTCTGGCTAGTGACGCTGTTGGTGCTAGATGCGGTGTTGCCTTGAGTAGTGCTGAACCCAATCTGGCTAGTCTGGGAAGTCTCGGAATTGCTCAAGCTTGAACCAGGGGTCGTGCTGCTGATACCGGAGGAAGTCGATGCTCCGGAGGTGGAGCTCAAAGTCGCAGAACCGGTAGCAGTGTTCGAGGAAGCAGATGTTCCGCCGGAGGTCGAATATTGCTCAGTCGATGAGACGGCGGAAGTAGATTGCGTCTGAGATCCGCTGGTCAGGGAACCCGTCGAGGATTCCGATGAGGTAGATCCGGTGACCTGAGATGTCGACTCAGGAGTGCTGGATACTCCAGAGGTCGATGATACCGATGAAGTAGAGCCGGTGACCTGAGATGTCGACTCAGAAGTGCTGGAAACACCAGAGGTAGAGCTAGATGCTCCATTCGAGGACTGTCCGGTCGTGGAGGCAGAAATGCTGGACAGGATTGCGGAAGTTGAGCTGGTGGGCGTCACAGCGCTAGCCTCGGTAGAAGAAGAGGATGACTGGCCCGTAGAGCTGCTCCCGGTCTGAGTGGAGGAAGAGACTGTCGAGACCGTCTGGCTGGTTACCGAAGTGCTCTGGCTTACTGGAGATGAGATTCCTGTGACACTTGAGCTGATGCTGGAGGACGTCGAGGAACCGCTGGTCTGCGATGACTGGCTAGCCGAAGTGGACTCGCTCGACGAAGGGGAGGATCCGGACACAGTTGAGCTAACGCTGGAGCCGGTCTGGGATGAGCCGGTCTGCGAGGTCTGGCTGGCAGGCGTGGTCTCGCTCATTGAAGAGGAGGTGCCCGTGACACTTCCGCTGACAGTAGAGGTAGTCTGCTGAGTGGAAGCAGAGGTGGAGGATCCTGTGGCCGAGGCAGAGCTGGATGAAGGAGTCGCGGCATTACCGGTAGAACTGCTCGATTGGACAGAGGATAGTCCAGAGGTCGAGGCTGAACTAGAAGAGTCCGTGCTTGAGCCGCTCTCCATTGACGTCGGAGAGGTGACGCCGGAGGTGCTTGATATGGAGGAGCTTGACATGGAGGTGGTGGAGTATGGTCCGGAAGAAGTGGTCGAAACGGTCACTGTGCTGAACGACGTGGCGAAAGTCGTGGACGAAGAAGGCTTAATGCATTGCTTGGCCTGGTAGTTGTAGCCACCGAAGGTGTACGAGTACGTTTCGCAGACAAGACCTGGGCAGCAAGTCTTCCTGTTTCCACACTGCTCGTGTTCAAGCTTGCAAACCTTGGTGGTGGATGTAGCCTGCGAGGTAGATGTGCTCTGCACGCTCGAAGAGGTGATACCGGCAGAAGTCGCAGATTCCACAGTAGTGCTAGATGGCGTCACGGCACTGCCCTGGGAGGTGGAGGATTGAGTGCCCGACGTCTGCGATGCTGAGCTGGAGGTTCCGGAGAGAGAAGTGGCGCTCGACTGAGCTGAAGTGCTTGACACACTTTCAATGGACGATCCGGAAAGAGAAGTGGCGCTCGACTGAGCTGAAATGCTTGACACGCTTTCAGTTGACGACCCGGAAAGAGAAGTGGCGCTCGACTGAGACGAAGTGCTTGAGACGCTTTCAGTGGACGATCCGGAAAGAGAAGTGGCGCTCGACTGAGACGAAGTGCTTGAGACGCTGCCAGTGGTGGTAGATCCGGACAGGGTCGATTGAGTCGGAGTGCTGGAGACGCTGCCAGTGGTGGAAGATCCGGAAACGCTCGACTGAGACGAAGTGCTTGAAACGCTGCCAGTGGATGATCCAGATACGCTCGACTGAGCCGAGGTGCTAGAGATGCTGCCAGTGGAAGAAGAGCCGCTCGCGGAAGCAGAGCCTTGAGAAGTGCTCTCAGTCGACTGACTCATGCTCTGGGTTGTGCTGGATGGGGTCACGGCACTTGCCTCTGAGGTGGAGGACCGGGTGGACGTCTGCTGAGTGGAAGTGCTCGAAAGGCTTCCGGTGGAAGATCCAGACAAGCTCGTACCGCTAGTAGTGCCTGTGAAAGTCACGCTAGATGTAGACTGGCTGACCGTAGAAGTTGAGGAAACCGGAGCACTGGTAGAAGAGCTGTCCGACACTGACGAAGTGGATTCAGAGGACTGAGAAGAAGACGACATCGAGCCCTGCGTGGTAGACGTCGGGGTCACCGCGCTAGCCTCTGAGGTTGATTTAGTCGCGCTGGTAGAACGGGTAGAAGATCCCGCGCTGTCAGTAGACTGCGAAGCGCTCGTAGAGGAGCCGGTGACTGACGACTGTGTAGACTCGCTAGTAGATTGAGTGGACACAGATGTCGAGGAGACCGGAATGCTGTTTGTGGATTGGCTGAAAGACTGGCTGACGGATGAGGAAGATCCCTGGCTCGATGAGGCTGTGCTCCCGATTGTTCCGCTCGAAGTCTGAGTAGACACGGAGGTGGAAGAAACTGGCGTGCTAGTGGACTGAGTGGAGAGGGACGTGGAGGACGCTGAGCCGCTCGTAGAAGATTCAGTGCCCGACGACGTGCTCTGCGTCGATCCGCTGGTAGACTGGGTGGAGGGAGACGTGGAAGACATTGGGACGCTGGTGGAGGATCCAGTGCCTGACGACGTGCTCTGCGAAGGCAGGCTGGTAGATCCAGTGACTGAAGACGTGAATGATTGCATGCTAGTAATCGGGGTCACGGCGCTAGCCTCAGTGGTCGAGCTGATTGATTGAGACTCAGTGGACTCGGTAGAGGCGGATGTAGCGCTCGTGGAAGAGCCAGTGCTTTGAGTCGATACGCTCGAAGTCTGGGTAGAGACCGAGGTGGAGGACACTGAATCGGTGCTCTGTGTAGACTCACTCGTAGACTGAGTAAGCGAAGAGGTAGAGCTCTGCATGCTGGTGGTCGGGGTCACCGCGCTTGCTTCAGTGGCGGATCCAGTGGAGCTGGCTGACTGGGACTGGCTGGAACCAGTCGCGGAAGAGACGGAGTTCGTGGACTCAGTGGACGAAGCAGGCTGCGAAGTCGAAGCGGTGCCAGATGTGGAGCCGCTCTGGGTTGTGCCGCTTTGAGTGCTGGATGAAGAGCCGACCGATGATGAGCTGATGCTGCTAGACGAAGGCGTGGCTGATGAGGAGCTCTGGCTGAGAGAAGTCGCGGAGCCGGTGCTGCTCATAGACTCGGTAGATTGAGTGGAAGAGGCAGACCCACTGGTCGAAGACTGCGAAACGGTCGAGGCCTGCGAGACAGAAGTGGACTGCGACGATGCTGAGCCAGTGCTTGATTCCGACTCGGTAGCAGTGGACTGCGAGGCGGAGGAGGATGGAGTCGCAGTAGAGACGCTCGTTGAAACAGATGCGGATGTCGATCCCGTGCCGCTTGTGCTAGATTGCGTTTGCGTTGTGCCGGTCTGGCTGGAAGATGCAGTCACGGTAGACTGGGTCGATTCAGACTGGGACTGGGTGGACTGAGACTGGGTCGACTGAGTCGATTGAGACTGAGAGGGACCAGTAGTAACAGACGACGAAGAAGACTGCACGTTGGAAGAGGTGGCCGACGCAGATGTGGTGCTGGATGGAGTAACAGCGCTCGCCTCAGTGGACGACGCGGACGAGCTGAGAGCGTTTCCGGTGGAGGACTGGATCTGTGAGGTGGACTCGGTACTTTGAGTTCCGCTCTGGGAAGACTGAGTCTGGGAAGTAGAGCCAGTAGTCTGAGTTCCGCTCTGGGTAGACTGAGTCTGGGAAATAGAGCCAGTAGTCTGGGTTCCGCTCTGGGTAGACTGAGTCTCGGAAGTAGAGCCTGTGGTCTGACTTTCGCTCTGGGATGACTGAACCTCAGAGGTAGACTGCGCGCTTTGAGTTCCGGTAGAAGACTGCGATTCAGAGGTGGACTGAGTGCTTTGAGTACCGCTCTGGGTGGAGGCGGTGTCGGTCGAAGCAGACGAGCTGCTGGACTGAGTCTGGAAAGTTGTGGGTGCCTGAGTGCTAGTAGAGACAGCCTGAGTCGACAGCGAGGTACTGAGGGAAGTGGACTGCGTGCTTTGAGTTCCGCTCTGGGTAGACTGGGTCTGAGAAGTAGACTGGGTGCTCTGAGAGCCGCTCTGGGTAGTGGCAGTGTTGGTCGAAGCAGACGAGCTGTCAGACTGAGTCTGAGAAGTGGCGGGTGTCTGAGTATTGGTAGAGACCGTCTGGGTGTCAGTAGAGACCGTCTGAGTGTCGGTGGAGACAGTCTGGGTGCTGATAGAGTTAGTCTGGGTCGACAGCGAGGTGCTGGAGACACTGCTCGACTGAGACTGAGAGATAGACGAGCTGCCGGTCTGAGACGTGCTCGAGTCGCTCTGCGATGAAGCAGACGACGAGCCCAAGGAGCTCTGCAGAGAGGAAGATCCTGTCGTCGAGGCAGTACCGCTGGACAAAGAGGTAGTCGGCGTCACGGCGCTTGCCTCGGTAGACGAGGAGCCAGTTCCGGAGCTGGAAGATTCAGTCGCGGACGAAGTGGACTGGGTGTTGGACTGAGACGAGCTCGAGTCTGTCTGCGATGAAGCAGACGACGAGCCCGAGGAGCTCTGCGACGAGGATGATCCTGTCATCGAGGCAGTACCGCTCGAGAGGGAAGTAGTCGGCGTCACGGCGCTAACCTCAGTAGTCGAGGAAACCGTTCCGGAGCTGGAAGATCCAGTCGCGGACGAAGTGGACTGGGTGTTGGACTGAGACAAGCTCGAGTCTGTCTGCGATGAGGATGATCCTGTCATGGAGGCAGTAACGCTAGAGAGGGAAGTAGTTGGCGTCACGGCGCTAGCCTCAGTAGTCGAGGAGACCGTTCCGGAGCTGAAAGGTGCAGTTGCAGAAGAAGCGGACTGGCTGTTGAATTGAGAAGTGCTCGAGATAGTCTGGGAGGAGGAATCGGACTGCGTGCTGGAGGAAAGCTGCGAAGATGTCGAGGATGACACGGACTGCGAGCTAGAGGAACCCGGCGTAGACGTCGATACCGAGAAGGTAGTTGAGGACGATGGGGTCACAGCACTGGCCTCGGAAGTAGACTGGCTGCTCGTGCCAGTCTGCGAGGAAGCAAGGCTGGAAGAGCTACCCGTCTCCGAAGAAGTGGATCCGGTCTGCGAAGAGGAAGAGGAAGAACCAGTCTGCGAAGAGGAAGAGGAAGAACCAGTCTGCGAAGAGGAAGAGGAAGAACCAGTCTGCGAAGAGGGAGAACCAGTCTGCGAAGAGGAAGAGCCGGTCTGCGAAGAGGAAGAACCAGTCTGCGAAGAGGAAGAACCGGTCTGCGGAGACGAAGAGCTGGTCTGCGAGCTGCTAGAAGGCGGCACAGACGTCGAGCTTCCCTGAGAGGAAGTGGAGGACGTCGGTGTGACAGCGCTAGCTTCAGTGGTAGATTGGCTGCTCCGGCCCGTCTGCGAAGACGAAGCAATCGAGCTGCTAGAAGAACCGGACTGCGAAGTAGAGTCGGTCTGCGACGAAGAGCTGTCGGTCTGCGAAGACGAAGAGCCAATCTGCGAAGAAGAGGAAGAGCCGGTCTGGGAGCTAGAGGAACCCGGTGTAGACGTCGATACCGAGAAGGTAGTCGAGGACGACGGTGTCACAGTGCTAGCTTCGGTGGTTGACTGGGCGCTCGTACCCGTCTGCGAGGACGAAGCCGTCAGGCTGGAGGAGCTGCCGGTCTGCGAAGTAGAGTCGGTCTGCGACGAAGAGCTGCCAGTCTGCGAGGACGAACCAGACTGCGTGCTGCTCGAGGAAACCGGAGCAGATGTCGAGCTTCCCTGAGAAGCGGAAGTAGAAGACGTCGGTGTCACAGCGCTGGCCTCGGTCGAAGACTGGCTGCTGGTGCCGGTCTGCGAAGACGAAGCATTCGAAGTACCGGTGGAGCTGCCAGTCTGCGAAGAAGAACCGGACTGCGACGAGGCGATCGATGCGCTGGAAGAGCTGCCAGACTGCGAAGAAGATCCAGACTGCGTGCTGCTAGATGAAACTGGAGTAGACGTCGAGCTTCCGATTGATGTGCTGGAAGAGCTTCCAGACTGGAGAGTGGTCGATCCGGTCTGGGAAGAGGATCCCGTTTGCGAAGAGGAAAAGCCCGTCTGCGAAGAAGAGCTGACCTGCGAAGAAGATCCGGTCTGAGAAGAAGTAGAGCCGGTCTGCGAAGAGGATCCGGTCTGGGAAGAAGAAGCTGTTGGCGAGGCCGAGCCGGACTGTGTGCTGCTTGAGGACACTGGCAAAGATGTGCTGGAGGTGCTCGCAGACTGGAGAGTGCTCGACTCGGTCTGCGAAGACGATCCTGTCTGCGAAGGCGATCCGGTCTGCGAAGACGATCCGGTCTGCGAAGACGAATCCGTCTGCGAAGAAGAGCCAGTCTGAGAAGATCCCGTCTGCGAGGCGGAGCCGGACTGGGTACTGCTCGAAGATACTGGCAAAGATGTGCTAGAGGTGCTTCCAGACTGGAGAGTGGTCGATCCGGTCTGCGAAGAAGAGCTAATCTGCGAAGAAGAACCCGTCTGCGAAAAAGAATCCGTCTGCGAAGAAGAATCCATCTGCGAAGAAGAATCCGTCTGCGAAGAAGAACCCGTCTGCGAAGATGATGATCCAGTCTGAGATGAAGAGCCGGCCTGCGGAGATCCGGACTGTGTGCTGCTAGTAGATGCCGACGCAGGTGTCGTCGATGCCGATTGCGAAGAAGAGCCAGTCTGCGAGGAGGCGCTGATCTGCGAAGAAGAAGAGCCAGTCTGAGAAGAGCTGGTCTGCGAAGAAGAGCCGGTCTGAGAAGAGCTGACCTGCGAAGAAGAGCCAGTCTGAGAAGAGCTGATCTGCGAGGAAGAGCCAGTCTGAGAAGAGCTGATCTGCGAAGACGATTCAGTCTGGGACGAGGAGCCGGTCTGAGAAGAAGAGCCGGTCTGCGAAGATCCAGACTCCGTGCTGCTGGAGACAGTGGAAGACGATGGTGTCACAGCACTAGCCTCAGAGCTCGACGACCCGGATGAGCTCGCGGACTGCGAAGAGCTGCTGTCAGTCTGCGACGGAGAGCCGGTCTGAGAAGAAGAGCCGGTCTGCGAAGATCCAGACTCCGTGCTGCTAGAGACAGTGGAAGACGATGGTGTCACAGCACTAACCTCAGAGCTCGACGATCCGGATGAGCTCGCGGACTGCGAAGAGCTGCTGCTAATCTGCGACGAAGAGCCAGCCTGCGAAGAAGAGCCGGTCTGCGAAGATCCGGACTGCGTGCTGCTAGAGACAGTGGAGGACGATGGTGTCACAGCACTAGCCTCAGAGCTCGACGACCCGGATGAGCTCGCGGACTGCGAAGAGCTGCTGTCAGTCTGCGACGAAGCAATCGTCGAGCCAGTGGAGCTGCTCTGCAGGCTGGAGCTGGAAGAGCGAACGGTTGTGGAAGAAGCGGGACGAGCAGACGTTGTCGAGCTCGATGCCGATTCTTGAGTTGTGGATGCGGAAGTCTGTCAATGATTGTCAGTGGCTTTAATCAATCGATCAAGCAGTTGAAGAGATAACTCACGCTGACGGGCGTGGTGCAGATCGTCGACGTCTGCTTGACCTTCTTGGTTTTGCTGTAGGTCAGGGTCCTTGTGATGGTCTTTGGCTGCTGAATGCACTTGCACCATTGCTGCAACTGCTGCTTGTGCAACTTGAGGTACTTCCACTTGATCTGGTTCTGGTAGTTGAAATTGAATGTTGCCTCAGGCTCGGCGTCGGCCTCCGCGTCCCTCTTCTCAGAGGGCTCAGAGGTTGTTTCCTCCTCGCTGATATCCACACGGTAGGATGGCGGAGGGTTGTTGGCCGGGCAAGCGAGCGTCTTGGTCTTCGCAACGGTAACGGTCGTCTTGACGGTCTTGGTCTGGTATTCGGTGACCTTGCCCGGAGGGTAGAATGTCTGACAGTACTGAACCGCAGGGCCGTAAGACTTGAGACTATCGTATCCCCGGTAGGGCTGTCTCTGGCAGATGTCGTCGTTGCCAAAGAATGGAAGGTTGGGGGCGGCGGCAGTCCATTGCACGGCGGCAGCCAGAGCAAGGACAACAGCGTTAGTATGCATGATGGAGGTAAAACGAATGTACTAGGGGGAAGGGGATCAACGAAAGAATGCAGCGAGTGGACTGCTCTCGAAAGCGAGAGAGATGCTTCTTCAAAAACGAGTGTGAGCGAGGTCGACACCTCTTTTAACGATGAATGAACAACAGCAAGAAGCAAAAAAGAACGAGTCAATACAGGTCGACGGTGGAAAAGGTGAAACAAGGACAGAGCGGAAAAGAAGAGATGCGGTTTATGGTCAGCATGCCCTCGACGAGGGCCATCCTGGTCAAGTTCTCGATTGGGCAATCTTCAACATGCGCTGCCGTCGTGAATTGACCAATCCAATCACTGCGAGTGCTCGATAAGTGCGATCGTATAAGAGACCCGTGCGGAAAGTATCCACCAAGGCGTCGATAGCGCGGTGGCCAGAGTCTCCCGCGGTGAAGGCAGGACGTTGCCAGCATGTGTTGAGTAGGGACATACCTGGTCGGTCGTGGTTGAACATCGACCAGACCATGACATGTTGTGGCTTGACGTTCACAACGGCTGGCGGTGAGTCCCTCTTTCTTTGTCGATGGACCCAGGAGATTTGCCTATCAAAAGGCCTCTTGGAAGTCCATCGGGTCCATCTCTTCACGTCGGCCAGCATCAGCACGATCTGCACGGGGTTCCTGCGTTGTGCAAATTCAGTGTAATAAGTCATAGGCATCTGCCCAGTCCGAGAGAGTGCGATCCACAAGCGGCATCGAGGAGGCGGCATGTAGGTTGGTATTGAGTTCAGTCTAACGCAAGGCACGGATTCATGAGCATTCAGAGCGCGGGATCGTAACTTCAATCGAAGAGTAGATCTTCGTCATCCTCTGGCGGCGTAAACCCAGATGCAGGTCCGATGGCTGCATTGGTCCATGGCGTAGAAACGAAGCCGTGCGGTAAGTACATGGTGGCGGTGTCTGAGGCCTTTTTCCACTTTCATGAATCAGCAGAAAGACTCCTCGCAGGACGAATGAAAACTGCATGAGTGGGTCAAAATTTGTGTATCCCGCGATGTGAGCAGAAGCATAAGAGGGTGATGGGACGGCACAGAGCAGGCATGTCATCCGAGGAGGCCTCACCGCAGACCGCGCCGGAGACTCCCGCCCCACGGGCGTGGTATCAGTCACTGCAAGGTACCATCGAGCAGGAGTCGAGGTCTTCAATGTCGCGCCGCTCTACGAATGTTTGAGCCGGCATGAATAAGGGCCATGCTTGATGTTGATGGAAGAGCATGAAGCTGAAAGCTATCTGAACTGGCGGGCGACGTTTTAGGACGTTGTGCATTTAGCCGAAGAGAACCCGAGCCACGGCCACACACGCACGGTTCTATCTACTTCCGATGGCTCAGGCAAGGGTCGGATGCAGCGATAATACTTTCCATCGATATCACCGCCATGCGGTATGCACTACGACAAATGACGTCGGCCACTATTATTTGCATTGTGGTCAACGCAATCGAGTCTCGGCAGGTGCCATTGCGAAAAGCAAAGCCCAAAGCTATTCTATACCCCTGCTCAATAAAGAAGCAGGACACGACCGAACCTATGCAGTCGACTAACTCAAATGTGCTCAAGATTTCCTATTTGAGAGGCAAGGTCGCAGGTGGTTCCCGGGCTCATGCCTGTTTTCTCCACGTTCGTCCCGTTGTACTCGTGCCGCGACACTTCAGTCTCTACTCTCTACTCAACTCAGCAGGACTCGACTCCGCGTGCCGCCCCGGCCCCAAAGCTATCGTTTCGTCGATGCACGAAAGCCATGCCTACTGCCGTATTTGTGCCCTTTGGCTACCCGTTTGGGGCTAGAACACGGCACATTGACGGTTTTGAAACATGTCGCCGTGAGAGCGAGGTCAAGATGCTGACCACGATTATGTGCGCCAGTTTCCGCCATCCGGACCCCATACAAAGTACACCGCATCGCGACCCTGTATCATCGACTCTAGATGGGGTGAGACATTGTTGCGTGAGCCAGTGGAAGGGAGGGACCGCCCACTTCTGCTTTCTGTAACGATTTATTGCAACGCCTCGGCGGCGTTAAGTCCGCGCGCATGATCCACGACCCACTTCGTGCAGCAGCGAGCGGCTGGTGACTCGCAGTAGGAAGCACCTCTTTGGCAGGGCTGACAAGATAGGTCTCAATGAAACCGTGGTTGTTTATCCGAGAAGGCGGCTTTCCAGAGTTCCGCCGTACCGCGAGATCGTCTTGACATGGCATCTGTTGTTCCAACATACAGTACAGCTGGTAGTGAGACGAAGAGCATGTTGGAATGGTCTCAATGCCGGAGCTGAGAGATGCACGAAGGGTTCTCTCTCGCGTTGATGCCTAAGGCTCGATATGTCTGCCTCAGGCTGCTTCATCTGCTGACTGATCACAAGCAGAAAATCCGGCCCTCCCGTCCACCTGAACTATGTTTCTGCTCTTCCAACGTTCCAATTGAACCACCTCCCGCTCGATCAGGTCCGTCTGAATCACGTGTTCATCCTTCCCCTGATTCTTCTTTCTCGGGCCCCACCGGCCCGTGGCTCCAACCCAGCCGGATGTCCACTCTACCGATCAGGCAAAGTACACGAATCTCCTTCAGCTCTTGGCCTCGCTTCCACACTCTCGAGATTCGTGACCTCTTTCCATTGGACGGTCCGCTCGGGTGTCATGCAGGAGGAAGCTCACACCCCCCAAGCCGTCGTGTCCGCAAGCTTCTCGTGTCTGCCGCATGGGCAAGGCAGTGGAATTTGGTCATCGATCATGTATCCTGCAGCGGACACATTCAATCATGATTCATCCGGGCCAGGCTAGCACCGAGCAAAGAGCTTCCTTCGCTGGCACAGCTGGCTCGCCTCCAGCTGCAGTTCTCAGTTATCGTCGGGGTTGGTGGAACGGAACCCCGGAGCTGAGGCTGAGAATTGAGACTGGCTGAACCCTCGCCTGACATTAATTGGCCTGGACTCAGCACTACCCTTTTGCGTACATGGTAGGGTGCACCTCTTTTTGCGGGTGGCATGATCGAACGGTTGGGCGTGGTAACGGCGACATCGATCATTCCCGCTCGTTTCTCTCTGTCAATTATATGTCCTTCTCCTTCCTTCTCCTTCCCTTCGTCGACCCTCCACCCTCATCCTCTTCTTCTCTTGTCCATCACTATTTTTTGAGGTGGTACATGCCTACCTCAACAGCACAATTTTGATCATGTCAACCCTCCCATCCGAAGGCTACAATGGCTACCACCAATACAAATCCTCACATCACCAGAAATCGCCATGGTCGCGCCACCGTCGCCGGACTCTCGCGACGCGCATCTTGGGTGGCGCGGTCGTGGTGATTTTCTGCTACATGCTCTTCCTCCGACCATCTGTCGCCGACGCCGCGCTTCCAAAAATCGATGAGCTGCTTCCGAACCAAGACTCAAAACCTGTGCCTATCGCAGAGGCATACCCAGAGAGGGCGGTATCGCAAAGTCCTCGCGCAGCCGCTGCTGAGCCTGCAGCTCAAGCAGCTCCGAACGCAGATTCTCTTCCGCGCAGACCTCAAAGTCCGATGAAGGATGCTGCGGCAGGCGTCGCAGCTGGAGCTGAAGCTGCCAAAGACGCCGTCACAGCTGGAGCGGGAGCTGCCAAAGATGCTGTGGTCGGAGCTGGAACGGGAAGAGTGGGCGGCGCAGGAGTCGCGACCAGCAGACCGTCTCACGTCGCCAAACCCGAGTATAACTTCGCGGAGAACACCGATGACGAAGTCTTCGAGAAAGCCATCCGGCGCATGATCGACCTACTCCCTTCGCAACTCCACGTCCGCCGTGCCCTCCTCGCCGAATTGACCGAAACTGGTGAAGAACTGCTTCACGAACTCGCGACCCGCGTGCGCGCCTTCAAGGCGCTTTTTGAGGCTTGGGAGGCCGTGCATCTCGTGCCTTCGTATGGCTCGCTGGTGCAGCAGAATGTGCTGGAGAGGCTGAGAGGCTTGCGCGACACGACGTTGAACATCGGCGATGCGATCCAAGGATACGATGAGTTCCGCTCGTTCATGAACACATTCGAAAAGAGGCTCTTCTCCGGCACACTGCCGTATCATGGGAACCACATGGCGTTGCACACAAGTTTCTACAATGGTGGCAGGGGAATGGTTTTCACTGCAGGTGACGGACAGGCAGGGTTCTTACTCGCCTCCATTCCGCTATTCCGCAAGCTTGGTTTCCAATACCCGATCGAGGTCATGTATATGGGCGAGGAAGATCTTAGCGAAGAGCGGAGAGAAGATTTGGAAGCACTTCCCGGCGTTGTGACGAGAGACTTGCGCAAGATGATCAACGATGAAGGCTGGAAGTTAAAAGGTAAGACCACTCTGCCCTCTAGCTTATCGTCAATGACTGACTCAGTTCCACAGGTTGGGCCGCCAAACCTTTCGCCATACTCATGTCCTCCTTTCGCGAAGCCATCTTTGTCGATGCCGATGCCCTCTTCTTCGTCAATCCCGCCGAGCTGTTCGAAGATGAAGGATACAAAGACACCGGCGCGCTGTTCTTCAAAGACCGCAAGATCTTCCCGGAGAGCAAGCGATCGTGGATCAAGAAGGTCATTCCTGGTCCAGTCTCTGCGAATGTGAAGCGCTCAAGACTTTGGACGGGTGAGAGTGGACACATGCAAGACAGTGGTGTGGTTGTTGTCGACAAGTGGAAGCATTTCTTGGCGATGGTGTTGTGCACGAGATTGAACGGTCCGGACCGGGATGGCAACAAGGATAAGGGGAGGAGAGGAGTGTACGACATGGTTTATGGTATGTGTGCTGAAGTTACATTTTTGTCATCAGCGCGACCTGCTAACCACGAATCTTCCCTACTACAGGCGACAAAGAAACCTTCTGGCTTAGCTGGGAGTTGGTAGGTGACAGCGGCTACACCTTCCACGACTCCGTCGCAGGAGTCATGGGAGCCTTCGACAGTGCCACGACCCTCGAACACGCTACCAAAGACAAGAAGAAGGAAGACGAGAAACTCAAACTGTTGCAGGGTAAAGACGACAAGAAGAAGGACGACAAGAAAAAGGACGACGAAAAGAAGGACGAAGAGAAGAAAGAGGGCGAAGACAAAAAAGAAGGCGAAGAAGCCAAAGACGACGAAAACACCGAAGGAAAAGAAGCGTCCGCCGAAGACGAAACCTCCGTCGAGCCAGCGGACGAACCCTACGACATTTCGCCCACACGCAACCACACCGTCTGCGCCCCACAGCTCCTGCACTTCACACTCGAGGGCAAACCGCTCTGGTTCAACGGGTGGATCTCCGAAAGCAAAGGGCAGAAAAAAGAGGAAGTCGACCCGAGTGCGTTTATGGTGTACATGGAGGAACCCCGGAATCGCAAGGAGAGCTGGAAGATCCACGGCGCGAACGTGTGTTGTTTGACGGCGGAGAATGTGAGTCAGTTTGATGAGGGGGAGAATGAGGTTATTGAGACGATTATTGGGTTGGCGAAGGAGGTCAATTGGGATTGATGAGGATGAGAAGGGAGGGAGGGATATTGCTGCGATTTAGCGGATTGGGATTTGGGGATATAGATCTTGGATGTCTTCTTGTGTACAGGCGAGATAGAGAGTGTACATGATGTCCCGTGTCTACCTTATTGATCTCAGAGTCGGATGACTTCGAGGGCCGAAATGTACACGAAGCAGGCAACGAGCGCCTTGCTTTCCGCTTTGGGAAGCGGAGAGAGAATACCTTAGCTCAGGTTCTCTTGCAGCGAAGGATCCCCCACGTGAGAGGAAGGGAGAACCAGAGGAAGCTATTCTTGGAACATGCTGCAAGACGAATAGTCCGTAGATTCGAACAAACACCACAGTGAATGTGTAAGGTTGGTCTTATCGACGATTGCATCCCAACGAGAACTGTGGTTTCTATCAACGCCGTCGTGAAGACTGCGATCCTGACCTTGAAATGCCACGAAGATGGCCTCGTGGTTCTCATGGTCGACGTTGTACGAAGAACCGCTTTGCAGGTTCGTCATACAAACAGCAGGTAGCAGGACGCAGTCATACCAACTGCCTTTTGGCGGAGAGGATTCCAAGATAGGCAGATAGCATGCTCCTCAGAATTGCGATGCATCTCAGTTGACTCGTATACCAAGAGACATCAATCTCGAGGATGGACATCGTGCTGCCGTTCGCTGGCTCGTTCCCAGGCCTCCAGATTACTCCAGCTGTTCGTTTTGTGAACCCGCGCCGAGGGATCGTCGGCTCGCACCGGTGGCTTCGTCATTGATATCATACAACACATCGCTGCCCCGATTCCAATCCCCCAGATATATACTCCACGCTGCCGTCTCTCACCTCCATTTCTCCCACATACGTCCTCAAGCCCAAGCCTCCAAGAGCATCTACCAAAATGGCCTCCACCAAAACCCGCCCTCAACCCGCCGAAATCGACCTGATCCCCTACGACGCACCTCTCTCCATCACCGAACCCACAAAAGCATGGCTGAACTCGCACGGTGGCAGTCTCCGCTCCGAATACCGCAACACCCTCCCCGAATCCACCGTTCCCGGCTGCGACCTAACGAACAAATGGATCATCATCTCCGGCTCCAACAACGGCATCGGTCGTGACGCCGCCTTGTCCTTCGCAAAGTGGGGAGCGAATTTGATCCTCGCATGTCGAGATCCACCACCGCATGAGACGCATCCCACTGCTGTTGTGGAGGAGTGTTTGAAAGTCGCCAAGGAGGCGGGCCATGTTTCGGAGATTGAGTGGTGGGAGTTGGACAACGCCGATCTGAAGAGTGTTGAGAGCTTTGCGAAGAGATGGCTAGATACTGGGAGAGGACTTGATGTCCTTTGCAATAACGCAGGCATGGGAGGCAGCCCCGGTGGAAGCGATGCGTTCCTCACCAAGGACGGATTCGAGATTGTCCACCAAGTCAACTTTTTGGCGCATGTGTTGTTGACGTTGAGCTTACTCCCCAGTCTGGCGAAGACAAAGGACCCGAGAATTGTGTGCACGACTTCTTGTTTCCACTACTTGGGAAAGTACAACATTGCCAACTTCAACGGAGGTCCACGCATGGGCGGTCTCGACGGAGTGTGAGTCCTCCCACCACTCCCACCTGCACAAACCAAAATACTGACCACCTCGTCCACCCACAGACAATACTACCAAAACAACAAACTCTACTTCCAAATCTGGCTCACCGAACTCCAACACCGCCTCGACACACACCCGGAGTACGCCCACATCACCATCAACGGCGTGCACCCAGGCTACGTCAACTCCGGCATCTGGAAACTCACCGGCGAAGGCCTCGTGCACACGATCAAGCAATTCGCCGTCAACGTCGCCGCCAGCTACATCGGCATCGACACCCAGCAGGGTTCCATGTGCATTACCAACGCGGCGACGAATGAAGAGTGTTGGAGGAAGGGAGGAAGGTATTTCAATCGGGTGTATGAGACGGAGAGTATGCCGCATTGTAGGGATAGGGATGCGAGGTTGAGGGTTTGGAGGAAGGTGGATGAGGAGTTGAAGTTGAGGGATAAGGGACTTTTGGATGTGGTGGGGTTGTGGAGTACTGAGTAGAGAGGAGGTGCGGTGCGGATAAGGGAGAGTGCGACAGGGGAGGGGTGGGTTAGTCTGAGGTCGCTCGGACGGGTGCAGGGGTGGTGGGACTGGGTGGCCCTGTTTAGTTTACTTTTGGCATGTGATCGCTTGGCGTTGATGGGATCTTTTGGATGAAGGCAGCACAGATACCTCGTATTGTTTAGACGATTTTGGCAACAATAGACATGAGAGACGACAGCGGCGCATTCGATACAACAAGGCATTCGCAATTGGTATTGTCCGAAATTCGTGAATTTCTGCAAAGTCGACAATGAGAAGAAAAGCGCAAGTGAATAGGAAAGAAATGCGCAAACATCACTATATCACGATCCATTTCCTTCCCTTCTTCCCTTCCTTTAGCAACATACCATCTCATCTCACGTTTCTTCGCATTTCGATCTCCCACTTTGAACAGCCTTTCACTCATACAACAAGCACATCATCACCACAGTCCACCAACCATTTCCCAGAAGCAAAAATGCATTTCGATCCATACCTCTCCCCTCCTCTCCCCTCCTCTCCTCCCTCCGCTTCGCCGGCTCCACCGCCCGTCTCCACCACCGTCGACTACAAAGCCCTCGCCGCACAGAAGGGCCGAGTGAACGACCTCCCCCGCCTCCAGAACGCCGATCTTGAGCGCGCCCTCGCGGAAATGAAGAAGGAGAACTCCCGGTTGAGATCCCTCCTCCCTCCGCGGTCCTCCCTCCCTCCTCCCGGTACGGCTCCTCTCCTTCCCTCTCTGGTCCGCGGAGCTGGGGTGGTGGAGAGGAGGATGGATGGTGGAGATGGGGTGCATCCTTTTTCGCAAATCATGTAGTAATGCCTCAGGTTCATCATTGTCGTCCTGAGAATCCTTCCAGTTGAATCCATCACGGGCTGGTCACCCAAAACCGATCAGGACCGCCCGCCGCCCGCCGCCCGCAAAAGCGATATCGGAATTTCAATTGGGGAAGCTTGATGACTAATCCCTGATGACTAAGACTTTCCCGCCCTTCCCGCGATGAATCCGACGCTCTGATTGGCTGAAATTATCTTGGCAACCTTACTTCCTTTACCGCCCTCCCGAGCAAAATTCCCTTATTTCTACAACAATTACTACTCCGTTTATTACGCCACCACTACTACTCTACACATGTTAAGACCGTTCCTAAACGATTCGCTATGTCCGACTTCATTAGACCTCCTTACTAAGTCGTTATGCTGCCTAAAAATAACTATAAACTAGACGCTAT